>JBBKCR010065410.1:0-10286 GCA_037577295.1 Ladigesia roloffi | reverse complement strand
CTAAAGTAAAGGGACACTAATACTCGGGAGACAGATCACGGGAAGGGCGTGACGGAGACGAGGTGGCCGTCACAGTATGTCATTAATTATTATTTAATCAACTATGTAAAGGTTTAATTTTAATTAAATAGCATGACAAACAATAATGACATGGAAAATGCAATATTAGAGATGATCAATATTAGAGATGATCCATTTTTATTTTAAGGACAAGAAATGTGCACCTTAAATATCTGTAAAATCATTAATAATAATAATAACAATATTAACCATGATAACAAAAACAGCTACAACTATAATACTACTATATATCACACTGTGGTTCATAATATGAACACTACAGGAGGAGATCTGCAGTTTTCAAGGTGCACTAAACTGGTGTTCGTAAGATGTTGACTGCTTGAATGGGTAAAATAAGATTATTTATATATTGTGAAGAAAAAAGGAAATTCATGTTGTTATTTGTGGTATTGACACCTTATAGCTGTTTTGTTAGAAACTGAGTTAATAGCATCCATATGCAAAGATGAAGAATCCTACAAAAATCATTTCACACAGTCATGCATTTGCAGCTGAACTTGGTGTGCAAGTTTACTTTATGAGATGTGGGCAAATGTGAATGTATCGCATTACAAAATTAGAGGTTACAAACTTGCGCAGTGCCCCTATGTATAAAAATGTAGATAAAAATTGACCATTTTTATTTGGTGTACATTCAGCTCACAAGATATTGTGCTATGTTATGCAGTGAGGTTATTCATAATGTGCAGTTACTCTACAAATGAATAGTAATGAGCTAAAGCGCCTCTTGGAGGCCAAATTGTCAAACAAATATAATAATTCAGGGGAATTGATGGGCTATTGCCAAAATGTCCCTACAAGCAAGGCAAATGTGAAGAAAAGTGGTGAAGAATATGTGACCCTACATGACCAACCCTAAAATGACATTAAAAAATCAAGTAGTCATGATCATAACACAGAAATGTTCACTTTTATTCCTAATGCACCTGTGTTTTTATGTCCACACAGGGTTTAACCAGGGGCTAAGCTTTTATTTTCAAGGGACTTCTGTATAAACTCTCCTAAGCTGCTTAATAATGAACACAGACTTAAAACAATGTTATTTTACTAAGAGATCAAACAGGAAAGCCCATGACTGTGGTTCTAGATGAAAGACCCATCCACTGAAACATTGAAACAATAGAGCAGGTCGCCCTGGATACACTGCAGTGTTTGTGTTAGTGTCTGTGCACCGAGCCGATCTGATTTTCATCTGCCGCTCTTTTTCGAATACCCTCAGGTGTGGGTTTGTACTAACATGTGGAAGGCCAAATGAAATCATTTCAAGTTGCTTGTTTATTTATTTATTCCTTTCAACAAAACAAAGAACAAACGTCTCTGGCCAACTCTTTGAAGGCATATGACATCAACCTACAAGGACTGACCAGGAAAAGAAAACAAAGGGAGTCCGACAGATGTAGAAAAGAGGACATAAAGTGTGGGCAGACATCCAAAGTTGAGGAGTTTATGACCCTTAGAAGTAATTTTTTTGCTAATATCCCCATGAATTTCCTTTTTGTATCAAATATGTACATGTTAATATGAAATTGCATAGTTCAATGGTTTATTGATTACATTTACATTAAATTTGTATTATGTCCAGTTTGCACCTCAGCTTTGTTTTTCTTTATATTATGGTCAATATAGAGTTTAGAGTCTACAGCATCATTTCACCATGGTATTTATGCTATGAAATTACATAATTATGCAGTTAATTACATGATGAATTAATGCTCAGGAGAAACTTTTATTCTGAATTCTTTCTGCCAACGATGATGGATATGTGTTTTTTTTTTTACAGCAAACAAGATTAAATTACATATTTTTATTAAATCCATAGTAAATATCACCTTTTTCTACCTACTAACTCAAATATGGTATTGTTTGAAAGTCTGAAAATAAGAGACGAACAAAGTGAAAACAGTAGAGAAGGAGGTGACAGGAAATCTGCTGAGATATTAGAAGAAGCATTAGGGTGGTGAAAGTTCCTAAAGTGATTGGATGCCTGAAAGCTGTGCCCCCACCCACCCACCAAGCTTCTCTGTTACAGTGCAACCTGCTCAAGTCTGCCAACTTCCTCCACTGAGACAATACAGCACAATCAAGGCTCCAGAGAGGACGAGAGAAAACAGCATCTGAACACAATGGCATGCTGTCTGAGTGTTACACAATACCACACATGGTGCAGTCGCAACACACTGTACCTGATGGAGGCCTCTGAGGTTTGCTTTAAGGTCATCTAACCTTTCACCACGACCAACAACATGAACATGCCTGTAGTTATAAGGCATGAAGATACCATTACTCATTTGGGTTTTGTTTTTGGCAGATGTTGTTTGCCAAAAAAAGAACAACAGAACGGTTTTGCAACCACTGAGGCTCTTACAACATGAGAGATTTCAGTCACGCAAGCTTATTTTAAGTATTTTCTCTATCATCAATCATTTCATGGCTCCATTGTATATCCAGGGAAAAGGCACACTGCCATACCACAGTGTTCCTAACTGAGCCCAATTTTACACACAGTTTCAACATATTTAATTATGATGCCTTCTATATTATGTTTTTCATTCTGTTTCTGTCCAAATAAGCCCCTTGAATTCAAACCCGTAACTAAGAGTAGGCCCATGTATGTCGTGTCATATTCTAACTAGAATGAACACAAACTGTTGTCCTACTTACCTGGCAACTGATCTAAATGCTCAGTCCAAAATTGTTTGACAATTGTTGGCAACCAAACACAGGGTTGGAAAGTCCAGCAGACAAGAAGTCTAGAGTTTACATTCATGTAGCAGTGGAGTGGGGAAATCGGCATGGACGTATTATCGCAAACGGAAAACATGTGCTTTAAATGCTGAGTTTTTGGAAAAGCTCATGGTTGTGTTCAGTATTGTACAGGACAAGTTTTTAGGGATAATGACCTGGCCTGAGAAAATAAAGAAGAACCTCAGAATCAGTCAGAAAACTAAATTTATCTGAAAGGAAAGTTATGTAATGACTCCAAAAACAAACAAAATGGCAAAAAATGAACACTATTCAATATAAATGACGAATAAATAAAATAAAACTCTAAAAATACTATAGATAACTTGATTATGTGAATTATGTTAAGTGAATTATGAATAACACAAATTATGGTAGGCATATGTTTCAAATAATTGCGATCAGTAGTGTGCAAGTAATATTGACATAAGTAGTGATATTTCAATGGTAAGATATACCATTATAGAAAATATAATAATAATAACAAAACGTTGCATACAATTAAATGATTAAGTACCCCCAAAAAAAGAAACTGCACATGATAAGATGATAATATATTGCACATAATGATAATGTTTTAGTACTTAAAAGGAAAACAATATTGCATAGTAGTCTCTGCACATAATAATGAGATAATTATGCATATTATGATAATGAATTAACCCCAAATAAGAAATTGTACAACAGGTTTTTACAAAGATTATTGCATGGATGCATGACAGAGGGAGGAGTTTTCTGTGAAGAAGTAAGGATTTTCGGTGCCTTTCACTGGAAATATGCTTTCTGAAAGAAACTATGTGTCACACACACCGGGTCGTGTGACGTCACGGGTCATCGGAGTTGATTCACGCAGGGTATATAAACAGGAAACAGGCGACGTCCCACGCCCAGACATTAGGGTTCCATGTCGTTCGCCGACATCAGCCAGCATCCTATTTCCTCGCGGTAACGTGAGTACCCTGTCACTCAATCCTCTACCTCTATCTACCCTATCTATGTGCATGTGAGAATGAGCTTTCCTTGGTAGGAAGCCTTAATCTTTAGAGAGCGTTATCAGAGTAAAATGCATGGTTCACCGGCTCTTTCGTGTGGCTCATCCGCCACGCCACGCTTGGGCACCTCATCTTTCACCATTCCATTCTTGTGACAGACAATGTCTGGGCCAAATATGAGCCCAGTGGACTTCACTCGGCCCTGGGAAGCCTTCACTCTGCATGTGGCCGAGATCAGGGAACTGAAGCAGGAGGTTGCAAGCCTCCGTGCAGAGAACGCTGAACTCCGTGCGTAGCTCGTGGCTCTGCGACAGGCCCTCGCGACGCCACCTGCAGAGCCAGGTCCTCAACCAGCAGTCCAACCTGCACCTTCACCCCCATCCATGGCTCAGGCCATAGTTACCCTTCCTTCCAGTCAAAACATTCCTTGTATAGCCCTACACGACAAATGGCACGGTACACCACTAAGTGCAATGTTTTCCTAACCCATGTTTCTCTCTTATTTGAGTTTCAGCCCACCCATTACCCCATTTACCAAACTCACATCACACTCCTTACCTCACTCCTCACTGGCCAGGCAGCTGAGTGGGTGACATCGGTCCTTGGGGCCAACAGCCCTGCGGCTCACTCCTATGAGATGTTCGCGCAGCAGCTCAGGACCACCTCTTATCACCCGGAGAGTGAGGTGATGGTTGACTCGTGTCTCTCCACCTGTGTGACCGCAGCATGAGCATCTACACGTCAGAATTCCGCACCCTGGCTGTCCAGACTTCATGGAGCGACGCTGCGCTGTGTACTGCGTATTATGATGGCCTCTCTGCATGTATAAAAAACAGGTTGGCAGGCCGCAAGCTCCCGTCCACCCTGGAGGGGGTGATCCAGCTCACCATCTGCCACGACCAGTGCCTTGCGGCGCTCCCAAGACCTGCTCCTTGCACCACCAACTTTCTCCAGTGCCCACTCCTCTGGAGCCGGAGCCAGAGAACCCATGCAGATAGAACACACCTCCCTGACCCCGGCGGAAAGAGAGCGACGGTACCATGACGGACTTTGTGCCTACTGCGCCTTCCCGGACCATTACCGTGCCATCTGTCCTCTCCGCCTGGGAAACGCCCAGACCAGGTGAAGGGTGGGAGGCCTTCCCCTGGTTCTCTAGCCGCAACTTCCTGCCAACCAACCATTTCCCACCTCATCATCCAGGTAGGTCTCCGACTGGGCCATCGACAGAACTTGACCTCCACCTTCGTGGACTCGGGGAGGGCAGGGAATTTTATCGATCAGGCTTATGCTGCCCAGTTGGGGATTCGATCCGAGGTGCTCTCTCAGCCTGTTCACATCACTGCCATCGACGGTCAGCCCCTCGCCAACAGTCCTATCCTCCATCAGACCCAGCCCATCCAACTTTCAATGTTCCATCCGCTTTCTCCTCACCACATTCATCAACCCTCCCATTATTTTAGGCCACCCCTGGCTCACGCTTCACAACCTCCTGGTCTCAGGAGAATCTCCTGGTCTCAGGAGAATATTCTTCAATGGGGCCTGACCTTTCGGGAGCTCTGCTCTGCGGCAAAGGCTGAAAGGTGCTCTGGGGAGTCCGAGGCCCCTGAAGTCGACAGAGAGGCCATGCCAACTCCCTACCTGGCGCCCATCTTCAGTCATAGATGTGCCATGAGGCTGTCTCCTCATCGTCCCTATGACCTCACCATCAACCTTCTCCCAGGTGCGGAACCCCCCCACCGCCATCTGTACTCCCTCTCTAAGGAGGAACAGAAGGCCATGGAGGAGTACGTCGCTGAGGGCCTACGCAATGGGATGCTACGCCCCTCCTCCTCTCAAGCGGCGGCGTGGTTCTTTTTTGTAATAAGAAAGATGGTGGCTCCACCCCTGCGTAAACTACCGGGGGCTCAATGATGTCACAATCAAAGACCATCACCCTCTTCCGCTGATAAACACCACTCTGGACGTTCTTTCTGGTGCCTGTATCTTTAACAAACTTGATCTCCGAATGCCTACAATCTGGTCCGCATCAGGGAGGGCACCTAATTTACACCTAATTAACAACGTACTCCGGGACATACTGGGCAGATGGTGCTTTGCCTATCTCAACGACATTCTCATCCACTCCCGGAGCGAAGAGGAGCACGTCCAGCATGTCCGAGCACTCCTTCAGAGGTTGGAACTTTAGGAACTTTATTAAACATAACAGCTATTAATGAACACATTAGATGTGTTGCATAAATTACTGATATGTAGTTTATGCAGCTTGGAGATATGTAGTTTATGCACCATTGAAGACTTTAGTAACAGTGTCCTTTTTTCTTTAGTAATTTTTTATTATAATTTTTTTTTGTATGCAAGGAGGGAGTGATTATTATATATAAAACAGTTTTTCATTTGAGTGATGTTGTAATAATTGTCTCAGAAACAGAAGTATAAGAGTAAATAAATATCGTTTCTGAATCGGGCACATAAACATGCAAATAATTGGTATCGATATCGGTAATAAAAAATCAATATCAGTCGATCACTAGTCAACTCCCCTGAGTGTGTGGCCATGGATCCCCAGAAGCTGGAGGCTGTGCGTTTCTGGCCCTTACCCAGGATGCTTAAACAGCTGCAACATTTTCTGGGGTTCGGCAACTTACCAAACCCTCCGCCGGACCTTTCTCCCTCAACCCTGCTGCTACTGAAGCTTTCCACACTCTCTGCCAACTTTTCACCTCTGCACCCATCCTCATACATCCCGACGACAACAAGCTGTTAGTTGTCGAGGTGGACGCCTCCAATGTGGGCGTAGGAGCTGTCCTCTCGCAGAGTGGTCCAGAGCAGAAGCTGCATCACTGCAGTTTCTTTTCTAGGAAATTCAACCCCACTGAGCAGCAATATGCGGTGGGGAACCGCAAACTGCTCGCCATCAAGTGGGCTCTAAGGGAATGGCGTCACTGGCTCTTGGGTGTCAGTGACCCATTTACAGTCTGGACGGACCTCCAGAACCTCCTCACCATCCATCAGGCCAAACAGCTCAACCCTAGACCGGTGCAGTGGGCACTGTTCTTTGAGCAGTTTAAATTTCACCTCCCATGGACCAAGAACACCAAGCCCGATGGTCAGAACCTGTGCCTGTCCTACCCTCCAGCATCATTGTGGCTCCCATCCGGTGGGAGTTGGAAGACCAGGTGCGTCAGGTGCACGCCTTGGAACCTCCGCCCGCGGAGACCCCTCCCAACCGTCTGTTCACCCCCCTAGTTTTCACTCTGAAGCCCTACAGTGGGCCCACTCCTACACTCTGGCCGGTCACCCCAGCCTTCACCGCACACTCTCCCTTCTCACTCGTGCCTTCTGGTGGCCCACTATGTGTAAGGACGTGCTGGAGTTCGTTTGTGCCTGTGATACCAAGAACCCCACACCACCAGCGGCGGTAGTGGACTGCTTCTCGGTAGTGGACAGCTTCTCCAAGGCTGTGCACCTGGGCACCCTTGCCGGACTCCCCACCGCCAAAACCACTGTGGAACTATTCCTAGAGTACGTGGTCCGGCTGCATGGGTTCCCCAAGAATATCATCTTGAACAGAGGGCCCCAGTTTACCACCCGTCTCTGGAGAGCCTTCTGCCATCTGGTCGACACTACCGCCAGTCTCTCTTCCGGGTACCACCCCCAGACCAACAACCAGATGGGCCGGGCCAACCAACAACTGAAGCGCTACCTCCGATGCTCTGTGTCGGAGCACCATGGATCCTGGGCACGCTACCTCGCGTGGACGGAGTTATCTCACAACCTCCTCACTGGCCTGAGCCCATTCGAGGTGTGCTACGAGTACCAGCTCCCGGTCTTCAAACACCAAGACCGGAGGTGGAGGTCCCTTCCGCCCAACAATTAGTCCGCGAGTGCTGGTGGATGTGGGAGCAAGCGCGACGCTCTGTGCCAACCGCCGCTACATCCAGCAGCACCGCCTTTGGCACCCCCCGAGACATGTGTACCACGTAGGTGACAGGGTTTTCCTGTCCACCAAGCACATCCACTTCCAGGACACCTCCACAAAGCTTGCGCCTCAATTCAACGGCCCCTTCAAAGTCTCCAAACACGTTAACCCTGTAACCTTCCGGCTCCAGCTGCCGGCCTCCCTCCACATCCACCCTGTGTTTCACATGTCTCAGTTTAAACTAGTGTTCTTCTCTCGTCTGTCTCCACAGGCTCCCGCTCCCCCTCCACTTCGCTTACTTGACAGTGGCCCCGTCTACTCGGTTCGGCGGATACTGGACTCCCTGCGCGGCGGTCGTGGCACACAGTACCTCGTACATCCCACGCCCAGACATTAGTGTTCCATGTCATTCGCCATCAGCCTATCTCCTCGCGGTACCGTGAGTACCCTGTCAGTCAATTCTCTCTATCTATCTACCCTATCTGTGTGTGTGTGAGAACGAGGTTTCCTTGCTGGGAAGCCCTACTCATTAGAAAGAGTCTCAGGGTAAAATGCATGGTTCACACGCACTTTCGTATGTCTCCGAGACTTGGCTCACCCGCCACGCCACACCTGGGCACCTCACCTTTCACCAGCCCATTCTTGTGACACTATGATGAAGTTCAGGTTTCATAAAAAAAAAAAATATGTGACCTTTAGTTAATAAGGACGAATGAAATAAAATTTACATTAGGCTATTTATGGATGTAAATGGAATTAGGGGAACTACAATCAAATAAATGGTCTACAATCAGTCACCCATTCCCATGCGTACATTTTCTTTGAAACACTACCTTAGCCTCTTTGCCCGAAGGTGCAGCTGCCACTCTGGCTTGTTAGAACTGGAGAAAACCTAGACCAGATGGTAAAGAGACAGAAAGAGTGAGAGAAAGGGAAAGAAACAAAGAGAAAAAAAAACAAAAACTGGTGAAAATCAAACATGGCACTAAGATAAAAAAGCTGAGCTTGTCCATATGCAGTGCAGATTTTATTACCATGACTGAGTTCAGTGAGACTCATGAACAGAACCTCTCCCTGGGCTTGGTGGCCTAGTTTCTTTAACTGTTAACAATGATAAGGAATGTAAAATGTACAGTAAAGCTATCATGTTGAAAACAAAATGTGAATATCAGCTTAAAAGCATGAAGGACAGATTTGTAATGGAGAGCTTGGAGAAGCCAAAAGAGAAGCCACAAAGGAGGATTAGTTCAAGGTTAGGAAATGAGAACCATCTACCAATATGAGGCTGATGAAAGTATCAAGTGTTTCAACCATCAAGTTAATTTCACTGGATTGCAGTGGTTCCCAGTCCCAGTCCAGAAATAACCCTTACTCTATACATTTTTGTGTTTTACCTGCACCTGATCCAACTAGTAAACTCATATGTGTTTAAGAGAGAAAAACACAAAACTATGCCACATTGGGGGAACTCCAGGACCAGGGATGGGAACCTGTGCGGTAGAGGAACTAATACACACACCCTGCAACTTGATCTATGATTAGGAACAGACTTGTATTTACCTCATTTACACACACAGCAGGTGGCTCTGCAGCTTGAGGTGGTCTTTTTCATTGTTAATGTTAGCTCACAACCTTGATCACTTGTGTGAAAGTAAGTTATGGAAATATGTAAATATGGAAAAAAATATTTTGATAGCCTACAAATTCATCCTTAACAGAATTGAGTTAAGTGCTCCATAGCTGGTGGCCTGGTGTTTAGGGAGTTGCCCCTGCAATCAGAAAGCAATAGGTTTGAATCCCCGAACTACCCGTGGCACCACTGATGTACCCTTGAGGAAGATACCGTTCTAATATTCTGTTCCCTGGACGTCACATTGCTTCAGTGGACACACGTGCAGTTCACACTGTGCAGTATCAGCACTGTAAAATTGGTAAATAATTTATGAGCAATTTACCTGGTTTCAGTTTTTGATTACACTGATTTAATCAAAGCAATAAAATAACATATAATCAGCCTTCATTCTTTTTCCCCTAGGTTTCTGAGCTCTAGATCTCTTTTATTATAATGATAGAAAAATCTGGCACAATATTGGATTACATGATATGCTATGATTACAAATGCATTTTTTGAGACATATAAGATTATTCATGAATGGTTTTAAAGGAATCTCAGAGATTTCCAACAGTTTCAATGAGCTGTAAACCATCTAGAATTCTCATAGGTTCTTTTGACACCCAACACACAACTTACTCATTTACCCAGAGCATCAATCTCATTTTTAGCCAGAGGGTACCTGTGATGCATGTGGTAGTGTAGTGTGGGGTTGTTCTGTAAGATGTTTTCACCAGGGCTCGCTGGGAGAAAAGACTTTGAAGTGTGGCATCTCTTTGGTCTTCACACCATGTCTCACCATTCCTAAGGAGGCCACAGTGATTCTAACCATTTCAGCGTATCTAAAATGTCCCAGAGTGCATGTGAATGGGAGGACCTATTGGTACACACACACGCGCACACACACACACACACACACACACACACACACACACACACA
>JBBKCR010065380.1:0-10286 GCA_037577295.1 Ladigesia roloffi | reverse complement strand
CTGCATACGTCATAGAGGCTGTCTCGTTTCAGAAAAGCAAGTAGGATACTCCAAATGCGACCTTCGAATGTGTCCTCCTTTCACAGGGATTCGGAGGATGCATGCAGTGTATCCTTTGCTGCTACAGATAACCCACAATTCTTTGCGTCGCCGAAACCAACCGTCGTTTATTTGACAAAACACTGCAGTTGAATAAAATAAAACAAACAAAAGCATTCTATTTTCAAATTTCTCTCCAAATTTTTAAATAATTGTACTTTTTTTTTTAAACTAGTGTGAGAAAGCTATGACACTGTTGTCTGTTGGTATAGCAACGTGATACTTCCTGTTTCCTTTCCCTTCCTACGAAGACCATCTTGTTTGATTCCAGGCTTGAGGACACTCCTCAGACGCATCCTACAGGATGCGACCTCCGATAGATACTACCTCCGGAGGGCGCATCCTTCGAAATGAGACACAGCTATAGAAAGTCTGGATCTCTGGAAGCAAAATAAGTAGAGATGAGAGCTGGATCGACACTTTTGCACAGTCGTGAATAAATGTCATGAGTACTTGTTATGAATAATTTTACAAGCAACAATCAACTATACAACAGAAAATCCAGCCTGAGCTACTACACACAAAACAAACATTATTAGAAAGGAACAACACTCGGACAACAATGGGTTCTATTGCCAGCTTTCCTCTGATAAGCTTTTCCAACCCAGCAACAGTTATTATGAACGAATGCCTTTGTGAATACAGACCCGACGAGTCAGTCAAACTTTGTTTCCTGTAGTTTTCTTAATCAGCCAAACGAGACTTTGGAGAATTTTACGTATTTTTTTTTTATACCAGTTTTATCATCGAATGGCTGACTTGTGACTAATGAGCTAATTCTTCTTTAACAAAAAGCTCCTACCCTCTTATCGGATGATAAAAAAAGGGCTTATGGAGCAAATTTAAGAAACAAAACCCCCTCTGACACCCGTAACCAATCTATTCAATTCATAACCTGAGAATTCAGGTGTGAAGTGCGGAATTGAAATGCGCCGCCAATCTTCTCACACCCTGCTGAATATTAATACCTTGCTGACAATTTTTTCCCTTTCATTCCCATCAAGTCCACAAATTGCGGCCCAAAGCCGAAGAGGAGGAGAACCGCGAGGCCCGTGGGGAAAAAACCTGTGTTGGGAAAACATTTTTTTTTCGTCTCCAGATTGATCACATTTCAACCGATCATGTCGTTCTGATTTGGGGAGGGGTTGCGACTGGACGAGGTGACAGGCGGCCCAGCGGGAGGCGGAGGTGAGGCAGCACCGCCGGAGCTCCACTTAAAAGCCCTTTCTTCTTTCCTCCTTACGAGAAAAAGAGCCCGTGGCACCGTCCTTGGTTGCCAAACGCAGAAGAGCGCTGCCTAAAGAGATTTGATAAGTAGCTACAGAGACGTTTAGCAAAAGTCAGGAAGGATTTTCAAGCATAAAAATCTAAATCTGCCAAAGATAACCTTTCCATTCCACCTCTCCCGTGCAGAAGAATGTCTTTTTACCCTCGGAGAGCTAGAAGTGAAACAATAAGAGAATAAACAAGCACAACTGCACATTTAAAGAAAAGGAACACAAAACCAGTCATAAGCGTGCTAGTGTCCAACATGAACATGTTCAGCACGAATTCGGTTTAATTTTACATTAATGTATGTCATTAGAAACCTGTAAAACAACAATAGATTTTAATGTGTGCAGGATTAAAAGCGAAGCTGGAGAACAATCATAATGTCTGAGAAACCGAAGGGGGATTGGGGAGGAGGTGCATGGCAACCCAGCCTGGTGTGAGAACACCCTCAGGCTAAAGATGCCAAAAAAGGATTTTTATGTGAAATGCCACTGAAAAACCATTGAAGTTCCCAAAGAAGCTTTCAATGGATTTCCTGATGGATGTGAGTATGTAGATCTATTTGAAGTTTAAAGAAGCTCAGCATAATGCAAAGGCTCTTGGGGGGGACCCTTAAATTACATGTCAGTCTTTAATGCCATTAAAAGGTTATGTGTCTCGTGTCCTGAAATGGTTCAGTGGGGAACCAAAATGACTTTTCTACTGTAATGAACCTATTGTGGCACCTCTATGTTTTAGAAAAGTGAGGAGGAACGTCTATTCCTTCTGTCTGACCTTAGCTGTAAAACCCAGGTGAGGTCGTTAGGGACAGTACGCTTGAACATGGACAGTAACAGTGGGGGGGGCTCCACCATAAACGATCGCCCACCTCCGAGCGAGAAGGATCCACAGTCCTTCAGGGAGAAATCACTCATCGACAAAGCGTCTTTCTGTCAGATGCCACTCAAGACTAATGGACAGAGTGAAGACAGGGTCAGGTCTTATTAGACAGAGTACAGTGCCAGGTCTAATACAGACGGCGGAACGGTTAAAGGGACGCTTCAAAGAGAAAAATCACATTTACACAGTTTCTCTTGCTCTCACCTTCATAGCTGGCTCTGTGCACCCCAGGCGCTCTATTCCAACAGTTTGAGTTACATTTCACTGCAAATGCACAATTGATAGAAGACTTAGCCTATTTTATTTTCCCTTTTTTACACATATATTTATAACTTTACTTCTTTTACAGTTTTATTTTATTTTTATTTATTTATTTACTCTTAACCTAACTCGGCATTTGTGTGTGGACGGCAAAGCAAGAGTTTCATTTCACAGAGAAATGCAATTTCTTCTGTACATAAGGACAATAAACACTTTGAATCTTGAGTTTACAGCATGTTATTGGACGCTTTTAT
The DNA here is from genome assembly GCA_037577295.1 of Ladigesia roloffi. Taxonomy (NCBI): domain Eukaryota; kingdom Metazoa; phylum Chordata; class Actinopteri; order Characiformes; family Alestidae; genus Ladigesia; species Ladigesia roloffi. Next base: position 7,521 of record JBBKCR010065380.1, on the reverse strand, counting down.
CGAAAGTGACTTCCGCTCCCTGCCTACAGGGGGCAGTCTTACTGGAGCAGCTTGGGGTTAAGGGTTTTGCTTAGGAGCCCAGTGGTGGGATGCCGAAGGTAGGATTCAAACCCATGACCTCTTGGTCTGGAGGCAAGTATCCTACTCTCTAGGCTCCACCACTGGAACAGAACAACCGAACTATGGACGGTCAAAAGTATTGGCACCCCTGGCAAAATTACACTTTAAAGTACTTTAAGAACACAAGTCAGTGCACCAATAATCTTAACTTCCTGAACACAACATATTGGGAAAAAAAACGCCTAAACAGTAGCCAGGGATGGTTATATATTACATGTAAATGCAGCTGTGCGCTAAACGCGTGTAGATGTCAGATCATATTTCATTGATGTTTACATGTTCTGCATACGCCTGTATGTAAATAATACTGTGCCCAAGCCTCGAGTTACTGTTCATTTTTTATGATTTAAATGTCATTGTTGGAGCAAAAACACTATTTCATGCCTGTCAAACGGATGTGTATTCAGCTGAAGCCTGTAGGGGCTTCACACTTGTCTAAACCAAGTTACTGTAAGACGAAAGTGTCCAAATCCTGATTGATTATTTCACGTACAGGGACAGCTTTGGCGGTGCATTGAGATCTTAGGTGTTGTTTTTAAAAGTCATTTGAGATTTTTTGATGTTAATGAAATTGTTAGAGCAGACATTTTGGCCTCACTGGAGTAGGATAAAGGCCGTGAACATAAATGCAGAACCTAAAGGCACTTTTCCACAGGTGTACGAGAAGCGTTCTTTATCTAAACTGCACTGTGACGAAGTTGGATCAGGTTTTGTGTATCTCAGTCCAGTTCTCTCACACAGTTTATAGTTTTATTCCCAAAAGTGCATAGATAATTTGTGTGAGAGCCTTTTGTATCATTAAGATCTTTTATTTGTTCATAGTAATTGTTTGTAGTTTATTCCCTAATTTTTATTGAGCCAGTTGATGAAAACTCACTGCAAACTCCTAAATGAAATGTTCTGCCCAGTCGTGCTTGTAATTTGTCAACTTCCTAGTTGTCAGTTTGTATCTTAATTGTTTTTTTGTTTGTTTATTTCACGGACAGTTAAAATCCAGAATGTCCTCCTTCCAAGTCGGCTTGGATGCGGCCCACCTTTAGCCCTGCCATTGAGCAGATGGGCTGCGGCTCAAGTACGCACAATTTTTTTTGTAAAAGTACCTTCCTAACCTCGTTCTTATCTTCGGACATTCTTCAATAGGTGTTGCTTATGTATCGTTGACTGGTGTTGTTTAGGTACCATTTGACAGGTGGTGATCAGAAGTAATGAGCTGCAGTATCACAGCTGATTGGTGAATGTTAAGTTAAGTTTTGCATTAACAGGTCCTCGATACAGTTGTGGACTACTTGAGCACTGATCTACGTCGCTCTGGAGAAGGGCGTCCGCCATAAATGTAAATGTAAACTGACCATTCTGTCATCTGTGAACACGCCACAGCACACAGAGCGAACAGTGTGAAATTCTTCTGTATTTAACCCATTAAGCCCATTCGCCCAGTGAAGCAGTGGGCTGTCAGGAGCCCAGCACCCAGGGAGCAGAGTGTGGGGACCACACCTTAATCAAGGGTATCTTAGTGGTGCCACTAACAGTCCTGGGATTTTAACAAACACCTTTCTGATCGCAGGACAAACAGCATATGTTTGTGGTTTAGTGTTGTATCTTGTGTCCATGGTAAAGTGTAACTGGCATTTCAGGACAGCCAGCGCCTGTCTGGACCCACCCTGGTCTTTCAGCAGCGGAGAACTGAGCGTCACTGCCAGGCAGCTCGCAGACCATGGGCTGAGACAGGGGCATCAGACGCATTATTCATGTGAGTGGGACGCGTGGGGGCAGGGTTTGGTTAGGGGCGGGGTTGCTGGTGCAAAGTCACTTCCTTTTAGGGGTTGGGGATGTTTGGAAACCCCTTAATGGATAGAATAACGCTCGAAATCCGCTCCGGGTTTTCCTCCAACTCCCCACATGCAGGTGAAGAGAATGGTCAGTGCAGAGACAGGCTGCTGGGATTTCCAGTGGTGTGTGTTCATCTATCGGTTTAGTGGAGTGGATTCTTTCACCGAAGATTCAAGATTCAGCAGCACTGGGTGAACTAATTATTTATGGTAACCTGGGCAGTCTAAACTAATAATTATGAAATGTGAGGGCGACACGCCCCCTCTAACTGAATGGCGACGACGCCCATGGGCCGAGTTCAGCACCCTCCCAAGAAGGGCGAATATCATTCCAGTACAAAAGACCAGACTTGTCTTCAAACGCGCACCAACTGTCTATAAAACCCACTTTTGTTTTCTCTGCTCCAGCCATGTGGTCCCCAAAGCCCGCTGGAGGCTTCGGCACCGTGCCGCGCCGGGCAGCGTTTCTTCATTGTCACAGTAGAATTTCTTCAAGCTCCTGGATCAACAGCATCCCATACGTCACAATTATCCGTGCTGACTTTGCAAAACGATGAACAATAGATTCATGCCTTTTCTTTTTTCTGACAGTAAAGGGACAGCAGCATCTTCACACGCTCTTTGTTTGGGCGTTTACTGGAAGTGCAGCACGATTGTGTTTAAAGCTGTAATCGTAGAAGGACATTCCTTATTTAGGAAGAGTTTAGGACATGTGGGATGGCAGGAGACGTCCAGGGAGCACTTGAAGCAAACCCCAGACCACCATTTCCCAGGGACTGTCACTCTGAACCACCCACAGGCTCTTTTTACACCCAACCAAACATTACGAAGTCTCGAGCCACAACATGAGAAAAAGCTCCAGTGTGAAAATGCTCTCTGAACCCGGGTTCAGTTTGTTAATGATCAGAGGATGCTTTTCTCTTCCACCGGCAGCAGGTCGGCTTCAATATTTATATTTCTACAGTCTTTTCACCCCCTGTTGACCATTAGCACAAAAAACAAACCTCTAGTGATAGAGGTAAATGTCCAGCACTCTCTTTTCATACAACATAATGGATATGATTATACGTCCATATCAGAAACATGATGAGGGATAATTCAGGGGCTATAACCTGAATTTTACTTATTTTTTCCATTTGTAATGTTTTTGTTAATGCAATGGAACCAATATTTTAAGTAACAATGACTCTTTTTCTTTACCCCTTAGAATGGAACAGGTGTTTTTTTGCTACGGTGTCTTTAAAACCCATCTATGCAAAAGAGTCCTACTCTGACCGGTTGCCTAAAACATCCAGCCTTATGTAAGTTCAGTGTGAATGGTGGAACAGTGGAAATGTGTTGCTTTTATGTTACATTGCAAAAACAATTAATTCAAACTGAGCTTGAACAATCTAGTTTTCATACCAGGACTGAGTAGTGAACAGGACATTTTAAAAACATTTCAAACTTTTAATTGAAAAAAGAGAGCAAAACACTCTGTTCGGCAACATTTTGATTGGGCGACCCACTGAACCAACTTCACATCCTTCTCCACTGAGTCCAGAGGGTTCTCTGTGTTAAGAAATACACAAATATTACATACAATCATATTCAAGTTGTTGTATAGCAACTGGTGTTTTAGTTTATTGTTCAGTGGATCCACTGAATCACTCACACCAGATGCATATTTGGTAGTATTTTACGATAACTACTCCATATTAAGCATTTATTAAGAATTAGTTAAGTCTTAGTTAATACTTCATTAATATTTTTTTGTAATTTCTTAGTTATTTCTCATCAATCATTAATATTCATCAATCATTAATATTTTTTGTGTTGAATAAGTCTAATGAATGTATTATTATTTTAACTTCAAAACTACTAAAGAAATTATTTATTAAGAATCTTAATGTAGTTTTACTTAAGTACTGTTCATAATTGATTACGCATTTATTAATATCTTGTTCAGAATTTGTTAAACATTGTTTAACATTGTTTTATTATGTTACCGTTTAGGCTTACATCACTACCCTTCCAGCATGCAACGTTTTACAGACCTTCATTAAAAAAAGTTTGTGTATGATTAAATGTTTTATAAACACCAAAATAGGATGCTTGATTAACTGATATGATATGACTGGTTACATAAGAATATTTTGGGAGCTCAACCAAAATGAGAATTTATGCTTTACTACATTAACTATTTGTTACTTGTTGAAATAATCCATTCACAAGGTGGACTTATTCATCACAAACAAAACATTAATAGATGTTTATTAATGATTAAGGAGAAATAAGAGCTAATGATTAAGAGCTGAGAAGAAATGATTAACAAAGTAGAGTTTAGATTGGGCCCAAAAAATGAGACCCGACCCGAGCCCGTGCACCTTGTGCCCGAGCCCAGCCCAGCCCTACACATTAACGTAACACACGTTCTCAACTGTGGGTGCGTTCCTAAATACACACTCCGAGCTCCGAGACACTCTGGTCCTTTGAAACAGTTTGTAAATTCAGAGTGTGGATGGAATTGTCGTTAGTTTATTCACTTTCGGAGAGTTCAGAGCTCGGGGCGCTCCAGCTGAAGGGAGGAAGCAGCCGAGCGTGACGTCAGTCTAACTAAAAACAGGCAGACAGAGTTTATAGGAAATACACCACACACAGATGTTGTCCCTGCACACGACTTGCTGGAAATGGTTCCACATATCCGACTTTCCTCCAAACTCCCTCAAAGTTAATTCTCCCGTTTCTATTTTCCTCTTCACGTCTTCAAGCTCCATGTTGCACTTTAAGCTTTGCACAGCACAGCCCAGCATTAACCAATGCTTAATAAATGCTTAATAGGGAGTAGTTATTATAAAGCGCCACCACATATTTAATTAAACACCATCCTCCTCAACTCATTACGGACTCTCTACTCACCAGAAGCTCCTCCCCTAAATCTGCCTTGGGACATAACATTATGCCTAGGGGTTCACCACACTGATACCCACGACATTTACAGTACCATAACGATCACAGGTCAACTTCTCACACAAATCCTCACTTTAGCTCAACACTTCACTAACATGTGTTTTCCTTTTAATTACTGTGTTTTCTTTTTATTTACAGTGAGCATCTGGAGCCCCTCCCAGGAAAGAACCATAGGGCTTGATGGGGAAACTCCAAATACTTAAGGAAGATACAGGTAAAAATAATGATGGATGAATGGACCGGGTCTCAAGAGGATATACATTTTGTTTCACACATTCTAATAGGGAACACTTGTGGCATTGTCTCCCCATCACACTCAAGATATGGCCCTTTAAAATAAAAGGCTAGTCAGCATGTGTGTAACTTGGGAAACTGGGGGAACATGAAACTAATCGAACAAAAAGAACAAATATGTGAAAACAGTCACAGTTTTGCACTGGGGCTACATGCTGGAATATGGAATTTTATGGGTCTTGTTTGAAACCAGTGTTCAGTAATGCACCATTAAGGGGGTGGGGGTGGGGGGATTTTGCCCATTTTTATAGATCCAGTGCTTTAAGGGAGGTCCCACCGAGGAGGCCGAAGCAGTGACTCATCAGAATTGAGCCGACTGTAATATTCTTTGCTAAATTATTAACGCCACAGTATTGCCACTGAAAGAATTCCCCAAAAAGAAAGACAAAGAAAATACAATTCCTCTCATCACTAATTCATACCGTTACAGTAGGCCCCCGTTTCCCCAAACGCGCCATGAATGTGCCGAGCGTCTTCAGAACACCTTCTGAGCGACTGCCACCTCGCAAGCGCTCTCTCCCACTTTTCTGGGAAAGGAAACGAGAAAAAGAAGAAAAAAAAAACAACCCTGCACCCACTGTACTGAGTTATTCTCCCCGCAGACCAATTTTCCATCTCTGGGCCGCGATGTCCGGGGAGAAAGGTCAGTGCCGGGACGGCTGAGTAACTTGTCAAGCAGCGGGGAGAGAGAACATCACTCTGACTGTGGAAAAAGCTCCTGACAGGACGAGTGCGAGGCCGTGTATTCGGGCAGGTTCAACATTCTGACACGCGATATCTCTGCTCAGCACGGCCTGGTGGGTGCTAACAACGACCGCACCAAACCTCGGGATTAAACGGCACTGTTACCTCTGGACTACTGAGTTTTTTGGCCTAATTTCTGTTTTAAACTACATTGATTAGACGCGTTAATCCAAAGCTCCTTGCTCTGTATGGACAACAATATTGGGACACACCTGTTTTTCAGGATTTGTGCCCGACTTCCAGTAAAGCAGTGGTCCCCAACCCCCGGGCAGCCCGTGGACCGGTACCACATGACCCACGGCCCAGTACCAGTCCACGGGCTGCACAGAAGAAAAAAAAAACATTACAGTATTTCCATTTGATTTACTATCAAATAAAAAAATTACGATTTTGTTGAAGAACCATTTCTATTCCAGCATAAAGACGTGGGAGTTCAGTGTGGAAGAACTTGACTGACCCACACCGAGTCCTGACCTCAAACCCATCCAGCACCTTTAGGATGAACTGGAAAGGAGATTGTGATCCAGACCTTCTCGTCCAACATCAGTGTCTGACCTCATAAATGTTACAGGAATGGATGGAAACAAATTCCCACAGAAACTCCAAAATCTTGTGGAAAGCTCTCCAAGAAGATTGGAAGCGTCAGTTATAGCTGCAAAGGGGGACCAACTCCATATTAAAGTTTATGGATTGGAATGAAATATCTTAAAGTCCCTGTTGGTGTAGCATATATTATGCAGTTTGAGGTAACACTCAAGTTTCAGGTCAGTGTGAAAATCTTAATGTAGGAGAAGTGCAAGAAGACGAATCGTGCCTCTGGAGAGGAGATGCTCTCTGAATAGATGAGGCTTCAGGAGGTTCGTGAAGATGGAGAGGGATTCTGGCTGTGTCCCGTTATGCCACCAGTGAGGATTCTGCAGTGAAATCCCTCACTCTGAAGATCCCCTCACAGTCCCAGGCCTCCACTTCATCAAATGCATATTTAACCGAGCCAAAATCCATTTTCGACCGATTCTGTAAAGTTCAAGAGAAAGTGTTCCAACTCTGATTGACCTTTGCGTTTCCAGAAACGTGGGCGGACGGCGGACGACCAGCTTGGGCACAAAGAAATCCGCCACCTGAGGAGATCCATTCCGGTCCTTAAATTACAGAGTTTCCCGGCACAATATGAGGACATTTAAAAGTCTATTAAATGGGACTTTAAATGTCATTCAAAAATGCAATCAAATCAGTGGCAGAGTTTATAAAAGCCTTCGCCTGGAGTTTAGCACAAAGAACAGAAAAACTAAACCAAACAGACAACAGAACATTTCTTTAGACTGTGCAGCTCAAGTTTTCCAACAGACATTCATTATGTAATAATACATTATAACAATGCATACATTGGACATTTACATTTAGTGTATATATATATATACACACACACACACATATATACAAACATATACATACATATATACATACATACATACATATATACATACATACATATATACATACATACATATATACATACATACATATATACATACATACATATATACATACATACATATATACATACATACATATATACATACATACA
>JBBKCR010065351.1:0-10287 GCA_037577295.1 Ladigesia roloffi | reverse complement strand
ACCATTGACTTGTTTGGCGTTAGCTTCTGTGGATTCTGGTGCCGGCTTTGTGTTACTTGTAGTCCCAGCAGGTGGCTCGCTGTTTTGCTGCACTATTACTTCAAAGGAAACTATAATTTAGGAATTGAAATAAGAGAGAGATGGGAAATACATTTAAAACACATGAAAAATAGAATTCCTCACAGAACAAAAACCTTGCAACACCACAAATGGTTACAGGAGTAAGAAAGAAATACTTTAACACCTATTAATTGGTCTATTATCATAAAGTATCTTTCCTGTGGTGAAAATAAAACATTAAAAATCTGACAGCAGCAGTTATGGGATACGGATTTCTGTCAGGATACTTCACAGAAGGTTTTGGAGTACTGATCCTGATACCTCGCTCTCTCCCTGTTTTCCTCCTTGTTGGTTTTCGCACACTCACCTAATTATCTAAACTTTTCTGTCTCCCTATAGATACAGAGCCTGAACCAAAACCTAGCATCCATTCCCCATCATGTCTACTAGCTAGTGTGGCCTGTTATGTGTTAGTATGTGTCCTCGTAAACAGAGTGTACTGAGGTAGAACTCCTCTAAATCCCTTTTCACTGTTAAAGACACCGATCTGCCCGACCTATGCTGATGAACTTGGTGTTTCCTGGACATCCCTCTTCTACAGCTTGGTGGGCTTCAAGGAACTGTTTCTTTTGGAAGTGTTTCTATTTTCCTACTTAGCTGAAGCAGCGCATGTGTCTTTCACAGAGATACTGTGTTCATGGGGCTGCAGGCACTGAATCCGAAGACTGCCCGTTCAAATTCATTCTTGTTCAACATAAACTTCCAATCATAGCAATATTTATAACAACTATATGTAAGCAGTGTTGGGCAAGTACCTTTAAAAAATAATTAGTTATAGTTAGTTATAGTATAGTTACTTCTCACAAATAGTAACTGAGTTAGTAACTGAGTTACATCATTATAAAAGTAACTAATTACCAGGCAAAGTAATTATTGCGTTACTTTAAAAAGTATATAAAATTTAATACAAAATAAATATAAAACATTGCGGCAGGGTAGGGGTTGCGTGCGTGTGTCAGCGCGTGTGTAGCGCTTTAAGTAGTCCGTGTAGAACACACGTAGTGTTAGTTTCGTTCTTCGAGCCAGCGCATGTGGAGATTATAAAAATTAGACACACCAATCATCATCACTGGTTATGTGTCCCACACACACACACACACACACACACACGCTACAGAGAAATGGGTGCTCACATGAAAATTGCTTCAGTATTCTCAGTTACAGTAACACGTATTTCACTGTCAGTAACGGTAACGGCACTGTAACGGGGAAACAGTAACTGGTTTGATTACTCGTTACTGAAAAAAGTATCGCCGTTAGTAACGCTGATTATTTATAGTCCCGTTATTCCCATCACTGGATATAAGATACACTGTGATCAGTGCCATTTCCCACAAAGACTCCTGAAATGAAATCTGTGTGTTGTATACCTGGGCTGGTCTGATAATGACAAAAACAGTAAACCTGCGCTTGACTGTTACAGAGGAAGTGCTGTTTGCTTTCATACAAAGGGGAATTCCACTGTCTTCTGAAAATGTCAGAAATGAGATGAAGTGCTTTGATGTGAACCTACTGAACAAGAATTGGTCAGAGTGGATGTGGCATGAACCAGATGTGACTTCAATGCCTAATGCCTTAAAAGTCTTCACTGAGAGTTATTTTATGAAAAGGTTAGGAACATCCTGCTGTAACAAGTTGTGATTCCTTAAAATCCCTTAAATCAGTTTATAGCAGAGAGGTACATGCACGTTGTTCCAAGGCAGACTAACCCCTAAAGACAATTTACCGTTATCAACATTAAATATCATTGCTGACCAAGAAATCCTAAAATAGCAACTTTCCAGAAGAAGGCTACAATGTCTCTCTAACATAAGTCCATGGAAAACGTTCTTATTCCAAATCGGTTTGCGGCATTTCTGTTGCTCCAGCAAATAACAAATAAATAATGAAATTATTTATATAATAAAAAAACAAAAAATGAATCTTTAGGGAAGAAAAGAGTTACAGGGTTTAGTCTGGACAGTGCAGAAGATATATGTTGGTTCATGGGTGGTTTGGGAATGTAAATAAATTACTATATTTGCTTTGTAGATATTGTGACTCCTGGTTCCCAATCACTATGGCAATCTGAGTCAGTTTATCTACAATTAATGAATTAATTAATTATTAATTATGATATTAATTATTATTATTATTATTAGCAGTAGTATTATTATTAGTATTATTGTTGTTGTTTGTTTGTTTTTGTTTTCCTTCCTTGTTAAGTAAAGCGTCCTTGGGTTTGTGAAAGGCGCTATATAAATGTAACTTATTATTATTATTATTATTATTATTATTATTATTATTATTATTATTATTATTATTATTATTACAGTTACTCCTTTCATCCTGGGTGTGCTGCTCTAACATCACTTAGCATGTTCTAGGATACTGAATAATCCTTTTTAACTAATGCAGCCATGTCAGAGATTCAAGAAAATGATTGGTAAGAAAGCAGCCACTCCCCTGGAGAAAGCTTTGTCCAAGGAGTTACCAGAAGCTGCAAACTCCATGTCCAACACCACCGAAGTGTACACAGAGCTTACTGGCTAAAAAACACCAGCTTTTGAATATCGATGAGTCATCAATAATGACCTGTGACTGAATCAGACCTTCACAGTCTGTCTCACGGCAGAAATATCAATATTTTCTCAAGGCATCCTTCTCCATGCTGCTTGCTTATTCTGTTATATGACCACCAGTGCAGACAGATGCTGTGTGCACAGGAGAAACTCAAACAGCACTTTGTCACCGGTGTTGTCACCGGCCTACGCCCAAAGTTTATACAGCAACAGCATGTCTGGGAGAAAATTCCTGAAATAGGGTTCTCATGGACTGGTCATTAGAACCTTTTTATCATTCCAGTCCAAGCGTAAAAGGAAGAGTAGACATCTGTCCAAAAAACGTTGCTGTGTGATAAGTGTATCCCTACCTGTATCACGTGAGTCTGAACCAGTGATTGCGTGTCCATTCGGTTCCCCGTTTCGAACATGTTTCCCGTCATGTTCTGTCTGGAAAAGAAAAATATAAAACATAAGCAGTGTTGGGCAACCTTTAAAACAGTAATTAGTTATAGTTACTAGTTACTTCTCACAAATAGTAACTGAGTTAGTAACTGAGTTACATCATTATAAAAGTAACTAATTACCAGGCAAAGAAATTATTGTGTTACTTTAAAAAAATTTAATATAAGTATAAAATAAATATAAAACATTGAACACTAATCCCGACGCAGAGAGACGCTTCTCTCCTGGGCAGAAGCTGCACGTCACATAAACCTTTTCACCTTTAACCTCAGCGAGGGAAAAGTAGCTTAAAGTTCCAGTTTGTAGAAGTTGCCTCTGACTGACCGCTCTACTCTGCCTCTGATTGGCTAACCATGGAAATGTACTAAATCTAAGCCAATCATCGCATTCTCAGTTACACAAAGTGTACAGACACACCAATCATCATCACTGGTTATATGTCCTGCCCTGGCCCCGAACACACACACACACACACACCAGAGAGAGACGCTGCTCGCATGAAAGTGTTCTCAGTTATAGTAATGCACATTTTATTTTTATTGTCAGTAACGGTAACGGCGCTGGAACGGGGGAAACAGTAACTGGTTGGATTACTCGTTACTGAAAAAAGTATCGCCATTAGTAACGACGTTTATTTATAGCGCCGTTATTCCCATCACTGAACAAAAGATATGAAGCCTTTTAACATACACTTCTGGTCTTCAACTAGCAGTTACTTCACATCAGAGGAGTTATCACAGGAGGTGAGAAACCTGGGCAATACTTTTCAGGAAGAGACCACATATGCCAAGTAAAATGTTTTGAATTGTAACAAAATATACTGGACAAAAGTTAGTTTTATACAGTGTAAGATGTTTGTCCAGGCCTTAACAGGACAACTTGCTACAAAATTGCTGGCTAATACACTACATGGACAAAAGGGTTTGGTCCAGGCCCTTTACTTTCTGTGAAAGGTGATTTTAATTCTTCAGCATTCCAAAACATTCTTAACAACGACATGCTTCCTACATTGTGGACATGCTGGAAAAGCAAATAACCTTATCTAATCCAGCGTGACTGCGCCCCAGTAAACAAAGCAAGATCCATAATTGACACGGTTGGAGGAGTTCAGTGTGGAAGAACGTAACTTCCCTGCACAGAGCCCTGACCTCAGCCCCATCCATCACCTTTGGAATAAACTGGAATGAAGACCTTTCCATACAACATCAGTGTCTCACAAATGCTCTGTGGGCACAAAAACTCCAAAATCTTGTGGAAAGTCTTCCAAGAATTGTGGAAAATATTACTGCTGCAGAGGGGCTATCAACTACATGTTAAAGTCTATGTATTTGCATGCTGTGTCATTGTTGGTGTAATGGTCAAGCATCTCAGTATTTTATTGGGTGAAAGTATTAGCATGAAGACAGAAGGAAATTAAAGCCCAAATGAATAGTAATTCATTTAGAAAATGGACACTGTAAGATATTTCTCCACTTTTCAGATTTTGCTGATGGGAAAATTTGTGGTGGGAGCTTTGGCTACAAGTTCCTCAGTCTAAACATCGCTCAGTTTAAAGAAAAACAATTTCCAGGCTTATACAAGGCCATATTTGCACAGCGTCTGTTTCAAATCAATGCTTTTTAACGACAAATAAAGCAGGTTATGCTGCTACCTGTGGTCTCGTAATTTCAACAGACTGTCTGTTCCCCATCTCGAACGACCTTGGGCAAAAGCAGAAGACCTGCATCGAGAACAAGAACATGTAAAGAGGAGGAATATACATTTTACATAAAGCAATGCAAGGCTGTCAAGCTGAATTATAGGTTATGTTTAGTTTAGTTTATTTGATTTATATAGCACATTTAAAAGACAACCATGGTTGACCAAAGTGCTTCATAATCACTAAAAAGATGATCCCACACAATCAATCAATACATTAAAAAGTTGTCAAAATGTCTCAAACGACTCAACTCAAAAAATAAAAGCCAAAGAATATAAGTGTGTCTTAAGTAATGACTTAAAAACATCAACACTCTGAGCAGACTTTATGTGAGAAACTGAATTAAAACTGATAAAACTGAATTTCTGTTTAATGCAATATGAGCTTAGTTTTGTTCATTTAAATTTAGTTTTCATTTTGCATTGTTTCATTAAAATTGTTTGAGTTAAATAATATAAACTGTGTATCACATTTTAAAAGAATGTTTTGGTTGGAACCATTTTTTACTGTGTCCTCTGAGAATTTAGAGCCCAAACCAGCCAGCTGTTTCATTACAAACAGAGCATAAATAATCCTGCTCTATACAATGAGTAAAAATTCAAATAAAAATGACCCTCTTCTGCATTTTTGACTGTTTTAATTTATATTAAAAGTGACACATCTGACTGAAAATTGGTTCCAACCAGCTAATGAACAAAGTCCAGGGCCGATTTTACACTCTGGTTCTAAATTATCCAACACACAATTACAATGTTCATATTGTTAAAAGTATCGTTATATAGTGCGTTTGAAATACTACTAAAGCTACTATTACTATTTTATTATTATTATATTCATTTACATACATTTGCATACCAAAGATTGGTCAAACAGTTGGTCAAATTATGTTTTGTTGATTTTCACACTTTTTACAAGGCACACTAATAAATACATAAACTTATAATTCAGTGGTTTGACATATTTGACAACACAAAAAATACCAAATTTCATTTCATTTTTTACCAATGTGCAGTAATTCTGAGTAATTGTGGTACTAATTTTCTCCAGGTCATTTAGATTGACTAGATTATTCTGCAGAGAAGTTTATTCTGTACAATATAATATGTAAATAGGTTATTGTGTTTGGGCTCAATAACAAAACAATGATTTGCAATTCAAAACATTTTCTGTTTTTTTTTTTACCTGAATGTCCTGAGGCCTTTTCTTCTTTTGCCTAATTAGGCAGTCGCCTGTCCCGAATGTTTGTGCAGTATTCCGCTTTCCGATAGCATAAACATCAGTACTGCACTGCTAAATAAACCTGAGTGCACACATATACCTATGCTAAAATGGGTGGGGCTCTAAAGCCTGTAGTGATATCAGAGCTTAGCTCCTGCCTGTATGAACATTTATCTCTTGGGAATTCAATGCTGATGAATCCTAGTCAATATCCATTGTTTCCCCCTGATGAAGGGATCAGACTACAAGTTGCTGAGCTTTGAGTCATGCCTGCACAACAGCAGATCAGCTTTTGTCACACGCCTGGCGTTTACATGGCTCCGGATCGTCTGCCAGGGACTGATCTGGGGTCAGCGCATGTTCTGTTCAGCACAAATTCAGCAAGTAAAGAATAAAGGCCAGGCAGCTTTCAGCCATAGGCGTGGCTGGCCTCAAACAGGATGTGTGTGAAGGATATTCATGTGCTGGGCGAGCCACTGAAAACACAGCTTATTTGCTCAGTGTCAGTGTGGCTCTAGCCCAGAACTCGGAACAGTGACTGCTTCAAGTTTCTCATCATTCCTTTTGCTTTATTTACAAAGTGATGGCACTTCTCCATCTAAACGCACATGGAGAAAGTCTAAGTCTGTCACAAAACTTTGCAATACAAGAGAAGAAAAACGTTCTTAACTGCAATGTTAGCTAAAATGTTAGCATTTGTTTGCAAGTAGTTTTGAATCATTTCTACTGGTTGATTCTTCATGAAATGTCTACACAATGTAAATTGTTTAATAAAAATGCAATAGAAATCCAATTAAATGCCCAGTATAAGCAAGAAATTTTAGTTTTTTATAGTTTAAGCTTAGTCTGAAAATGTAACCTTCATTGCAGTGTTAGCAATACTGCTCATTATTTATCATAGGCCCCAAAATATGCTTTTAACTGATAATCTCTAAAGATTTAATTGTTGGGTTTTCAGCTTCAGGTTTTGAAACACTCTCGCAATTAAATATACAGTTCACTCCTCAATATGTTTGGAAGCTACAAAAACAGTTCGTAAGGAATACGATGTTTCTGTGATGCCACGATAGCCAACGCATTTAAGCCAAGCCGAGGTCGAAAGGAGTGTTTCGGTCCAGACTGCTCTTTGAATGAGCGTCAATACAGTCAATTAAAACAGGCCATTTAATATTGCCACTTTCAAAACTAATACCTGTATCTTCATTATTGCACATATTTTATAAGTCGGTCAGTAAATGAGGGAAGAAATGGTTTTCTTTTCTCCAATAAAATTACTTTTTATGTTTTTTACAAGAGAGGGAGGAAAATTATAAGGTAAAAATGAGTTAGGACTGTTTGTAGTTCATAGTGGACCACATTTACATATAAAATGAAGCTTTTCAGCCAGTTAGGAGCTATTATGCAAAGAAAAGAAAGCGATGCTGTGCCCAAGAAAATTAAACAAGAAGTATTTGCAGTTTGAATCTTAAAAACATCATGAAAATTATCATTATGTGCAATATCTTATTATGTAGAATAGTCTTACCAGGTGCAGAATCATGTGAAGTATTCTACTTTGGTGCTAAATTGCTTTATTATGTTTTTATTATATGCAACAGCCTTAGTGAAATATCACTATATATTACTTATATCTCTACTACGTTCAATAATGTACTGCTAACCACCATCTGTGCCATTCAGAGTTTACTGTAAGTTACTAATCATTAGTAATAATTCCCCAGAATTTGTTTATGTGGTGCATTGGCGTTTTTCAACAGAATCTTTTATTGAAACTGTTTAGACTTTTCATTATAAACTGTTCTTGTCGTGTTCATGAATCAGTTAGATTGAAGCCTTGAAAAGTACATGTAGTACCGCTGCTCAGGACAGAACCCAGGAGATAATGTCTGTTCAGACACACTTAGTGCCAAACATTATCACGTGTGTGTGTGTGTGTCAGCCGCCCTGAGTGCGATTCCAACCCTTAAGGAAAACAAACCAAGCGGATGTGCTTGTTTGTGACAGAGGCCTCTTGGGCTTCTTAGGATTTGGGATTTAAGGTTATTTTGAACCAGAACTAGAAACATTATAAGTAGATGACGTTGTGTGGCTCAAAATTCACCTTCTCTTCACAAACTTCATTACAAGTTGTAAAGCAGCAACAAAATGGCAACGCTATGGTGGGTTCTAGTGCCAACAATGGGAAATATGGAAATATTCAGCTATTTTCATGCTACATGATATGTATCATCATATTTTGCCACACATAATGCACCAGAAGTGCCACAAGCGAAAGCAACTTTCAAGTACTCACATTAATTCATTCCTTTTCAGAGCCATTCATTCTTAACCAGGGTCGCGGGGGAGGGGGTGGTGTCTAAAGCCGATAGGTGGAGAAACACACTGGATGTGTTGCCAAGTTACCTAAAAAACAAGTAACCTAAATCAGATAGATCTGCCTTGGTGAAATACACTGTAAATATTGCAAGACAACGCTAACTGTCCCAAACTGTGTCCGAAACCCACCTAAACAAGGCAGTTTTCCGCCAGTGCTTGCCTGTTTCAGGTAATCTGATCAAAGAAAATGATCAAAGAAAAGCAAACACCTCTCTACCATTATGCAAAAGATGTGGTCATGAAGGACAGTAGTTGGGGTGAGGGCACCTTGAAGTTGCTGACCAAAGGCATTATCCTCTCACGTGTTTGTTTTTTCTGCTCTAATTAATCCCTTCTTGAAAAAATGGGCGCATTCTCACCCTTGAGCAATCTAGGTAGTAATCTAATAATGTAATCATAGCAGAACCATTTTGACCAGAATTTAGGACCATTTAAATATATATATACTAGGGCTGGGAATTTAATGCGTTAATTTGATAATTAAGCACAGAAAAAAATTACGTGTTAATATTTTTAACGTAAGTAACGCTTTACGTCATTTTCCCGTTCAAAGTTTTGAGGAACCGGCAGGAGATCCGAGCCCCAGATCACTGTCAGTTGAGTGAGATTTGGAGGAAAAAAACGCCAAAATGGCTGATAAATTATTTCTCGTGAATGTTTTGCCGATTCTGACTCTGAAGGGGAATATTTGCTTTTTGAAAAAGACGCTCGCGCGCCTCCCGCTTCAACTTTGGAGTGCGAAGCGAAAGTGAACACAAAGCACAAACACACGTTTATTTCAACACTTTTCCCATCGGGCACCAGGTCGTACTGTCTGTAGGAGAGCTGTTGGTTGAGCTAGAGGCAGCAGTAGAGGGGTAAATTTGTGCTATAAGTAGCCACATTAGCTTTCTTCATCCAGAACTCCAGAGGGGCGGAGTCTCAGCGCTGGCCGTAGTGTGTGTGAGGGAAGATGTAGTTTATCAAGTTGTTATATAATGTAACCCAATTCCGAGGTTTGGTTTAGTCAGTGATAAAAATGTCATGACCATTGTAGCCAAAGTTATAGGCTTGTATTCAATAATTAATGGTATAAAACTGCTTCTTTTAATTCTGTATGTATCTGCGATTAAATGCGATTAATTAGATTAATTTTTAATCGCTTGACAGAACTAATATATACATAATATACATATATTCTGTAAAGTGCAGTGTGCCATTGGCTGGTTGATGTAAACTATCACTGGCAACAGATGGCAGGTCAGATACAGTAGAGCAGTAGAGAGTTCAGTTTGTGTTATGAACAGATAAAGTATTTGTCGTTGTGTCTTATGTTTGAGGGTAGAAGCTCCGGAGTCTCTGTTTCAGCCATTATACTGTTTCAGCCAGCAGGTCAGACAGACAGCTACTGGATGGGATGATCCTGATTGCTCTGGTTCTGCATCTCCTGGTATAAATGTCCTGCAGAGACAGATCTGATCTGGTTCAGAGTTCTGATCACTACCTAAAGTCCTGAACAGGGCTGCTTCCAAACCAGGAGCTGATGTTCTGAGTCAGGGCATTTTCTACTGAATAAGAAGTCCTCAAGATTCTGAAGAGCCCCGAAACATGCTCAGCTGTCTCAGATGGTAGAGGTGCTGCTTTGCCTTTTTGGACTAGCCTTGAAAACATCCACGTCAGATCCTCAGAGATATCAGATATTTGAGTCTGCTCATCCTCGCCATTGCTGTCCCGTTGGTGTTGAGGGTGGGTTTGGGAACACTGCTACCCCCGTCCTGAAGTCCACCAGTATTTCCTTGGCTTTGACAACATCAAAGGGATAGTTCACCCCAAAATGAAAATCTGATGTTTATTTGCTTACCCCCAGGGCATCCAAGTCGAAGGTGACTT
>JBBKCR010065340.1:0-10288 GCA_037577295.1 Ladigesia roloffi | reverse complement strand
ACTTGGATGCCCTGGTAGTAAGCAAATAAAAATCAGATTTTCATTTTGGGGTGAACTATCCCTTTAATGTGCACTGCGTAACATGGCCAGTATCAGCGCTAACTGGTGACTGTGGGACAGTAGGAGAGAAATGTGAGCACGTTGTCTTAAAAGGTTTTCCAGTTCATGTGAAGAATCACGTGTGTTTTAATTGGTCTTGCTTTAAAATTGCTTTATAAAATACTACATTCAAAGAAACACTAGAGACGCTCCAAGGGGGAAATTCTGGACAGCAGTTGTGTGAAGGTGGAAGGGGCCATTTAGCAGCAAATAGAAATAAAAAGTTTTCTTGGATTGGCTACTTTCAAACCTCCTTCTTCTGAGTACAGTGGTATTTCACCATCACAATATGCACTTTCTTTGAGTTCTATGGACAGTGCAAAAATATTATAGTAATTTTTAATATGAAATCTAGCTATATTTACATTAATATTTATGGTACACAATTAGTAAATTATATATTTTGTCATCATTTAGCACTAAAGTGCAAAAAATTCAGATGAAACATGTAGCAAAACAGTCCCGAGCAACAAAGCTATGTTCCGAGCAGCGAGGCTGCACTCCCGATGGCTATAGCATGTTGCTGCGCCCAGAAGGCTACCCTTATTAGCAGGGAAGCTAAACCCAGGAGCAGTGCCCAGGCTATCCCCTGAAGTCATAAGATACAAGCTTCAACATGTTGACCTCTTTTACTCTGACATCATTCGGTCCATTTTCAAAGTTCATTTTGACTTTTAATTCTTACATAACATTTACAAAATGTAATTATCCATTGATACAACAAATATTTCACTTAATACCCCAGACAACAGGATTCACAATAACACACAGTAACTGACAAAATTATGTGATAAAAAACCATCTTAGCTTCTGCAGTATTGTACACTACATTGTGGTACACCTCAATTGTATAGTGTCGATCTCAAACCCAAGGGAGCAGTATTATGGTAATATTGCATTATAACAAACTATATCCAGTCTAATGACAGATTGTTAAAATTGTTTGTATATCACTGCCTCTTGCATTGCACATGAACAAAAGTGATTTCAGCTCATGCCAGTATGTGGTGCACTTCTCATCAGATTTGGAGTCAACATTGCGTACTTTGTGTGTATGTGTGTGTTTGTGTGTGTAAATAAATTTTCGTTTATTTCCTGAAAATAAGTCACATTTAATTGTACAAAGCTAGTGCTGATTCCAAACTTATTGCAGTATAGTTCATATATTGTTCTGCTACATTTCAAAGCACTTTTTTTCATGCTAAAATTGGAACTGAAAAAAACCCCATGCCCATTGAAGCGGAAGCCTCAAACCCTGAAACCCAAGGGTGCTGCCCAAGTGTTTTCTGTGAACTGTCTTATTTGGAACTGAATGCAGCACTAAGTGAGTTAAGTTTTTACCTTCATGAAACTTACAATACCAAACCATACTAATAGACAAAGTTGGCTTTAGTTTTATTTAGTTCATTACTAATTGTTTTGATTTGTTTTAAACATTTAAAAATTCACAAAGACTAGTAGATTTTTTGATTAAATACATTTGTGATTAAAAATTAAATGTAGTTCATTCCCTTCTGCTTATTCGATAAGGGATTTTTTTTCATGGGGGCTCTGGTTCTACTGTTTTCCTGAATTTCCAATTACCAAATATCTTGAGTGCATCGACAAATTCTTTTAAAATTATTTACAGTGCTCTCCAATTACTGATTTGTGCCAAAATTGAACCCCAGCATCAGGCCTCTGTAAATATTCACATTTTGAAACAAATTATACATTAACCCCAAAAGGGTTTTTGCCACCAGATGTGTGAAGATCTAACCACTCCATTAATGGTAATGGCTGAATGTTCAGATCGAGCTAGCACTAACAGACTCACCTAAGGACAAAAAACATTCCTTTCATATCAGTCATCTAGGGCTGCAGTAGTGTCATGTATATTAGTGATGTCTATAGACAGTTAGCATGTTTACCAATAAAATAGCATTGTAACAGAGATAGGATCCACTGTAATTCTATTTGCATCCATTAGTGGTTTCTATTATTTCTGTGATTTGTCTTTTTCAGTAATGTGTGTTCCTCAAACACCCTGCCTGTATGTGTTTAACAACAGTAGAATCATTTATCAGAATGCTACATTCTAATTTAAAATATTTCGCTCAGTGGTGCCAGTGCCAGTGATTACTCCCATTCATTAGTTATTACTCTACTCCAGCCTCTGTTCTTCAGAACTCACATGTGTTCAAACATATGCATCTGTTTACAGTAAAGATACCACCAATTATGGTCATAGCTAAATGAATTATGATAGCTAAATTAATACCTGTGAGAACATATTTTTAGTAGATGTTATGGCAGCATCTTTTACTTTTATGTGTCTATATAAAGTGAATTTTTTTCCACTATATTTTTTATGTTCTGGGATATTAAAACAAATGTTTAAAAACACTTTATATGGAATACACCAATGACAGATTTGTATTCAGAGTATATCCCTAACCAGCTTGGCTCAGGGTTTTAGACTCCCAAGGACGGGAGACTACAGTCGCTCAATTGAAACAGCAGCTGTCTTGTTGACAGCACAGCTTGAGAGCCTTGGTTCAAGGCTTGAGACCCTTTATTAGCACATTGTATTCACTGTAATTAACATTTACAGTAAAGTAACAGTTCATCTAACCTTCACTGATTAAAAAAAAAGATTTGGGGGAATTCCTTGTTGGGGTGAAGGGAAGTTGTAATAGATGTGTAAAAAGTACAAACATGTTGAAAAAAAATGGAAGAAACTGCATAGAATAAGCTGTTGTGGTCGTTTAAAACTTATAGTTATGTGATCATTCCTTGCCACCAGTGCTGCTACTGTCACATCTTTTTAGCGGTCGGAGGAGCACAGGTGGACTACATCTGTGGACGTAATTTGAAGGAGATTAGCGACTGCGGTGCTGGTAGGTGAAAGCGTTGCGAGACAGCATAGGATGGTGGTCTGTAGGATGAAACTGATGGTGAGAAAAATAAAGAGAACAAACGTGGAGCAGAGGACCAGGTGGTGGAAGTTGAACAAAGAAGAGTGCTGCAAGGTTGTCAGGGAGGTGTTGAGACAGGCTCTCAGGGGCCAGGAGGTGCTCCCAGATGGTTGGACAGAGACAGCTGATGTGATAAGGGAGACAGGTAGGAGGGTACTTGGTGTGGCATCTGGAAAAAGTAAAGTAGGTAAAGAGAGTTGGTGGTGGAACGAAAAGGTCCAGGAACATATACAGAGAATGAAGTTAGCTAAGAAGAAGTGGGACGCTGAGAGGACAGAAGAGTGTAGACAGGATTACAGGGAGATGCAGCATGTGGTGAGGGTTGAGGTGGAAGCCCAAACAAAGGGCATATAATGACCTGTATGCTAGGTTGGACAGTAAGGAGGGAGAGAAGGAGTTGTACAGGTTGGCAAGGCAGAGAGACAGAGACAGTGTCACGGTTAAGTGTACAAAAAGGGAAGGAAAGGGAAAAAATGCCACAGAATTGCAAAAAAACAGGCTTTAATAACAAAAAACAGAACAAAATACACTCAAGCTCAAAACGGGGGACACAGAACCAAAACACACAACCAGGGTCACAGACATAAGACCCGTGCTCCTCAAACGAACAACAGAATTAACACCCCAAATGCCCCGGCTCGTGGAACTCCAGGCTGCCAGGGCAAACGGAGCCAGGATCCGGGGCTCTGACACGCCAGTCAGGAGCCCACAGAGAACCAGAGGAACACAGGTCTAAAACAGGGGAAAGACAAACAATGGTTACCCACAAAGACATGGCCCAGAACACTTACCAGGCTCGTGCTCACCAAACGAACAAACAAAACCAAACCACGGGTTTGCCTCCGCTTGGATGGGACACAGCCCAGAGGCGAGAGGTGCCCGGACAGGTCCCGAAGACACTGAAAACGAGAGGGGGGAACACGAACCTGCGGACACACTGAAGGAACCAGACCGGGGAACACAACAGAGGAAAATACAGACACAAGACACACAGCCACGCACAGTAATAGAAACCAAAAACACATACCAACCAGACCAGGGACATAAGACTAGAGACGAGGAAAACAAACCACAGCAGACGGGATCCATGGAAACATGACACGAGGACTGAAACAGATAAAACAGAAAACACAGGAGAGACAAGGACCCCAGCTCTCATGCGACCAGCGTGCTCCTTGCTGAACACAAGGAACAAGCTGGTCTCTGAGCAGCCGGGAACATACAAGGGGGATCGACCCCAGACAGGACCGGGACATAACGGGAGATCCGTGGCCCTCACATAAGTACCGGGGTACCAGGAAGCTAGGGCGGCCACCCTCCTGTACTGTCCCAACCTGGTCACCAACTACCCCGGACTCCCACAGGGCGAAGCCCCATCGTCCGAGGTTCCACCGGTCCCGATTTCACCGTATCAACGCGTACGGAAAATCGCTCGACACGGGAACCTCTCGGATGGGCACCTCACTAATCGGGACGTCCCAGGGAGGGGTGACACAGGCAGAGGCCAGAAACAGGAGGTACCTTACCAGAGGGAGGAAAAAGGAGGAGAAGCATGGACCCCAAACACACGATCAGAAGACTAGACAGACAAACCAGAAAACCGCTCTCCTGTCTTGCGTCCAGGACCCGAGCTCCACTACCAGCCCTTATAACTAAACCCTACTGAAACCCCCAAGACAGGGAATTCTCCCATCAGGTGAGGTGGAGGGAGAACCCTCCTTACTAAACCCACCTGAAGCCACCTATCCTTACCTAGCCTCGACACACCTGGAGGAGCCTAGTCTCTCCAGGGCCATCAAGGCTATAACCCCGAGTCAGGAGGACTCGAGGTTCTTCCTCGGACGCCCTCCGGAGAACCTTCTCCTTTCTCGGGCCATCGAGGGGAAACATGATCCCCCAGGATCAGCGCCGACCGTGCGCCACCGCGAACAATAAAACCTATACAGACAGAGGGGGGGACAGACTCCATAAGGAAGGACGCCGACCGTGCGCCACGCGGGGACTGAACAGACTGAATCAGGGCTGGAGCTCGGACCTAGGACACAAGACAAGCAAGCACAATCACAAATCACAAACACCAGAACGAGGACAGGGGAACAAGACAAGCTAGAGTATTCACACATACAAACTCCAGAACGAGAACGGGGAAACAATACAGGCAAGCACGCTCACAAGCACAACTGACAGAGAAACTGACAGACACAAAACAGAGTAAAACCAGACTCCTCACAAGCAAACAAGAACCAAGACAGAAAACATACAGACTGGGCCAAACATAAACACACACACAAACACAGGACAAAGTGTGATGAATGACGCCTCAGTGATCCTAGTGATCCCCATTTACGTCTGAACACCCCCCTTCCCAGCTGTCTGATTCTGAACGCCCCTCCCCCCGAATGGTTTCAAATGCCCCCAGGGGGGCGGTACCGCCCTCGTTGAGAAACACTGTGTTAGAGGGTCCCTGAAAACTAGCCATCACGGCAGGCAGCAGGATTCTAGCATGCAGATCTTTTGCTAAATTTTGAACACATATTGTTTCATATTACATTATTGACAATTACATTCATTTATTGATTCTCAGGAAATGCTTAATCCCTACTAGGGTCATGGGTACCTGGAACCTATGCCATTGGCTACGGGCACGAGGCCGGTACTCCACAGGGAGCACATGGTCAATTTAGAACCCCTCGTTCACCTGACTCATATGTCTTGAGAAACCAGAGACCCCAGAGGAAACCCACACCAACACGAGGAGAACATGCAAACTCCACACACACACAAAACCAGAACCCAGATTCAAACCCGCAGCCGTGAAGGTGTGAGGCCACAGTGTTACCCACTGTGCCACCACAGGGCCTACATTTATTTATTTAAATAGAGAAAATAACTCTAGATTTCCCATGTTTTTCACTTACACACATGATCTGATTCTACAAATTATGTGTGTATGTGGTATACATATAAGATATTCTGTCTCTCCTAGTTGAACAGAGCAGTGAAGATCTATTGAGCAGTTGGTTTGGCTTCAACACACTAATGAAGATGTTTTGAGAACTTTTGGGGATATTCAGTGATATTACATGCTTGCTTTGTTATCAAGCCATGATAATTCAGCCATGAAACAACATTAGTTTAGACTAAGAAGCTCAAAAACATGAATCTTCAATCCCAGTGTCTTAACTTGTGTGACATTAGATAAAAAAATGATTATTTTTTATAAAGTTCATTACTCAAAGTTTTACCACTTGACAGCATTGTACAGTTTGCAACTTCTCTTCACAACTTTTAAGCTCACTCATCAAACGATCACCAAAAATAAATTCTAGGAAATCTTTAACAAATGCTTCAGAAAATCCAAGGTTACTAAAATCAGTCATTCAAATGACATCAGGATTAAGTGTTTTAAAAGCAGAGACTAAGCAAAGAGGTTGTAAGGAAATCAATAATAACTTTGAAGGAGCTACAGGCTTTTATGTCTTAAACCAGCCAAGGTCTCCAGTAATGGCAATTTTGTGGCTTAGATATTAAAGCTGGTACATGATAAGCCAAAAAAAAATCCATCCTCAGTTACATGTGCAGACACCTTCAGCAGACTCTATAGATCTGACCTCTATATATCAGGTTGTGCTTGGATTAACTTGCTTATGTCATGTAAATGCTAAGGAAAATTAAGAATTGGTCGATTTCATATTCACAAGAAAATATCGCCACATTCATCAGAGAAACCTGTAGTATCCTTAGTACAGTATTTAAAGAAGTAAGAAATAAACTGTGTTTTATAGTTACATTAACATGACAAAGATGCATTACAAAAAAGATCCAAGTAAGAGGCCACTGGAGGTAAAACTATGGGTACTGTTACCTATACATACTGTTACCTATATATACTGCATGAAAATGTGATATCGCCAGAAAAATATCTCTAATTTTGTGTGCTGCACACTAAGAGAAAGGGTCACTGCAAATCATTACAAAGTTTTTCTGACTGATCATTTTCATCTTATGTTGAAACATTTCTTTCTGACAGGGAGTGGTCTCTTCCAGGAGAACAATGCTCCCTTTAACTGAAATTGAATGGTCACTGAATGGTGTAATGAGAAATAATATACTGTTTATCTTCTACCATGTTTGAACTTGTATAAGATGTTAAACAGCACTCTCCACCTCTATCTTCATCAGAGAAACCTGTAGTATCCTTAGTACATAATTAAAAAAAGGAAGAAATAAAGAGTAAGAAATAATGCATCGTTACAACAGGATTCTTTTCTGTTGGACAATAACTGGTTGTTTTGACAGAAGTGTCTTTGATCTTGCTAAAATGTAGAGAGGGCAGACATATGTAAAACAATTTCTTATTTTTTAAGCCAAATTCTGATCTAGGTCTGGTGTTACCTTTCACAGTGTTATGAGTAAGTGGAGCACAGTTGTCTTCTTCTAACTCCACTGAGGCTACATTATTGTTTCTCAGTCCTGGTTCTGGATCCCCCTGGTCAGCACATTTTAGAGCTTTAAACACTCACAACACACCTGATCCTACGAATCAGCTCTTTAATAAAAAGAGGTCCCCTCCAGAAACTCTGGACTAGATCCAAATCTATGGCCTGGACAACCTTTTCCCCTTGTAATATAGTGCCCCTCAGTGGACACAAAGCCTTATTGCAAGTCAGTAATATTTTATCCTGAAATAATCACAGTCAACCCAATGAACAATTTATTATTTGCGAGGCTTGAACCATAAAGAGATATCAAAGCTCAAATACTGTCAGAATAAATTTAGCTGTTGCCATTTAGCTGTTTGCATTGTACTTTGATGAGCTCCAAAGATATCATTGGGCATCTAATCCATCGACATTAAAATAGCTTGTTCAGAAGAATATATTTACAGGTTTCATGTGCTCAAACTGCTTTCAGAATTTTACTGTGATGTGTCTGCAGTGGGCCATAAAGGCATGCAAATTTAATGACACTCTTTTAGTTCAGTTGAATAAGAATCTTGTGGTTAAAATGACAAAAGTAGAAATAGAACAGTCCCAAGAGACAGGTATTGTATGCATCTGGAGGGTCTCCAACCATTGCTAATCTGTCAGGTCTTAACAATCTTCAAGGATTCTCCTGAGTAGGACTGGAAAAAATAGGCCATTGCTTATATATTGGTTTTATGGGCTTGGCTTCAGTGGGACATAAAAGAAAATATAATTTTTTTTAATATTTATTTTTCCAAGTAAACAGACCATCTTAAATAAATGAGAGGGGAAACATTAGCATAAATGCTTTCAAACATCTTTTGATCTTTCATGATACAATTAAGCAGTTAGTATCCTATCAAGGTCTGTGGTACTTATATACTGAGCAGGCAGGCCCAGTTAACCTTGGTTTTTGAATCAAAGTTCTAAGCAACTTTGAAAGAGGGCTAAATATTGGTGCTTAGACTACAGAAGTTCCAGAGACAGACTTAGCTCAGATTGCTAGTACTCTGTAAGGAATAGCGACTAAAGTGGCATCTGCCCTCTGATCTGTGGGAAACACATCAAAAACTGGGGTTAAAACAGTGGTTAAAAATCCACATTTAATAAGCCTGAGACTTGTATTTTACAGTTTTTCTCCACTGGTTTGGCAAATGTTTTGAAACCTAACTGACATTCTCAAAACAACATGGACAAATCTCCAAACCACCTTGCAATTGTTCACAACAGAATGGCATTTCTCATTGAATTCATCCAATTGCAAATGTCTTAGTACATGTCTGAAGTGTCTCAGTGCATCTTTGCAAATGGTAACGTACAAATAGCCCCCAGTTCACAAAATGAGCCCACATTTAGCACTTCTTCCAAATAAACTGATCTTGCAGATCTAAACTGATTAGCTGATTCTCAGTCTAATGGTAGTTCTCTCCAAATCATGTCAGCATGATTTCATTCTATAAGTCTTCATATGCACAATAGTCGGTTCAATTGTCAAAATAAGTCAAGATCATAATACCATGAACTCCATGTATGAATCTTGAAACATTTCTTACATTCATGCCAGTAATTGACAGTCAGGTGAAATTAGAACTTGACTAACGAAGGAGGAGGACAGGTGCTATCTATGATTGTGAATGCTGTCGAACATGTAGATACAAATCAAGGGCCAGTACCATTTGCAGTTTAAACATGAAGATACTTCACCAAGTAAATGAACAAGGGCAGAAAGAGGAAGAGGAGGAGAAAGAAGAAGAAAAGGAGGAGGAGTGAGGAAGTATGGTGGTGGAATAGGGAGACAAGGCCATTTTGTCCCGGATTAAATTATGGCCACAATTATATGGTTGTCAACTATTGCCTCACAATTGGAGAGGCAGGTCGCTGAGTGCAGCCTAAGGTGTGTGTTTGTGTGTGTGAGTGTGTGTGTGTGTGTGTGTGAGTGTGTGTGTGTGTGTGTGTGTGTGTGCGTGTGTGTGTGAGTGTGTGTGTGTGTGTGCGTGTGTGTGTGTGTGTGTGTGTGTGTGTGTGTGTGTGTAGGTCTACAGTACTGTAATATCTTAGCTCAATGTGATGTAACAGTATGATACTATAAAAATAACCAATATAAATTGGAATTATTGATACAATTTAGAGTTCCAGTCACTGGGCAGTGATGCATTACATTTATACTTAAAACAAAAATAAAGTTACACTGGTAACTTATTCTGTAACAAATACATAAGGCAGACATAACAATTTGTGATACAGTGTTGTCATTTGACTTCTATGTCTAGGATTGGATGACAAACTCTTATGGGTGGCAGAGGAAAACTTCTCAATGAACAACAAGAATAAGAGATCTGTAACATGGGTAACATGGTAACATAATCTCACATTTAGACAGATCTGTGATGCAATCCTTCAACACAATGGCATATTCCAAAATGTCAACACTATCAGCATCTCCACAATAGACAGGTAATCACCTCACATCCTCGCGTTTGTCAATGCGCTGGTTTCAACCTGGCTAAGGGCCGCAGACGTGGCTGTAACATCATTGGCCAGCGGGCCACAGTGGGTGTTCCAGGCCAGCAAGGGGCAGTTTAACAACTGCTGACTTAACTGAGAATGATTTGGCCACACACATCCCCAGTCTAGCTCCTCATTTTCTTTAACCATTTTATAGTGATCTGGTAGTGTTGTAGTACTCGAGGCCGGTCTCGGACTCAAGACCGGTCTCAAGACCATTTTCTGCTTTCTCGGTCTCGTCTCGGTCTCGACCCTTCAAAG
>JBBKCR010065320.1:0-10288 GCA_037577295.1 Ladigesia roloffi | reverse complement strand
AGTCTAGAACCGGTATTTACCCTCAGAACTCAGAGTGTATCAGTAAACTCTGATTTCAGTAAATATAACCGGTGTAATACAGTCTAGAACCATTGTTGGTTCTCTTACACTCTCTCTGTTTGCGCTCTTTCTCTTTGGACACTCTCCAGAGCCCCTCCCTCTGCGGGTTTTCCCCTCCCACTTGTGGGCGGAGACTATTCTGAAAGTTCTCCTTGTGATTTTTCTATTTCGTTCTAAAAACTCAAATAAAATGTATTTGCTGATTTTTGTTCTTTTTGTTCATTTCCATATGATGATGTTTTTAAACCCCAGTGGTGTTTTTTATTATTACATGTGTTTAAATGACAGTAACTTTGGTTCTACGCCACACAGGAACACCAAATAAAGCTCAACATGACACCTGACACCTCCAGCATCAACACACACCAGGGGAGCTTCCATATAAGGAGCTGATTTCCTGTATGATGATGATTTACCATGTGTTGCATTGTCAACACAGATCCGTGCCCCTCATGTTGTAAGATTAAAACAGTCATCAGTGTGTTAAATGCACTAAAATTACCCACACAAACCAGCCAGATTAGTCCAGTGAGGAGGTTTAGGCTGCAGTTTAAGGATTGGGTGTTTTAGAACAGTGTCAGAGTCATGTGATATCATTTCATTGGCGTAAGTTTTGTAGCTGATAATAATATTTTCATATTTGAATGATCTCATAGGTCAGAGGATCCAGAGACATTTCGTGTAAAAATATATGTGGGATGGGAAATATTGGCATATTTTTCATCAATTTTCAAAAAGAGAATTTATTTTTTCCATCAAGAGAATCAGCTTAGTTTATAATTACTGTCTGTGGAAACCGGCTAGACGCTGTAGAGTCAGCATGGAGAACATTTCTGATTTGTGTTCTACAAACAGTTTATGTATACTGTATACTTGGCAGATAACTGGGTTGTGGGTTCTCCAACTGGCACCACTGAGGTGTGAACACACTGCTCTTTGTGTTTCTTCAGAGAAAAATTTACATGAGGTAATTACTGGGAAAGGATTTCACACTTTGTACACTTACTCTGACACACTTTTCAAGGTAATGTGAAAGAATTTCTATAGTATTTCTATAGTATTTCTGTAGTATTTCTGTAGTATTTCTTTAGAACAGTAGCTTGTTTGGAGCCATTTTTAAAATTTCAAGAGCTAAATGACTTTCTACGTCCAAGGATCCAGCGACATTTAATGGAAAAATGCATGTAAGCCTGAAAGAATCCATGTTTTTCTGCTACCGAGTGCAGGGGCATCAGAAGGGTTTTTTATGTGAGGGGGGCGCGTGGGGGAGAGGTTTAGGTGGGGGTGTTTGGAAACCCCTGTTGAATCTTGAATCTTTAGTGAAAGAATCCACTCCACTTAATGGATAGAAGAACACAAACCACTGGA
Source organism: Ladigesia roloffi (assembly GCA_037577295.1). Taxonomy (NCBI): domain Eukaryota; kingdom Metazoa; phylum Chordata; class Actinopteri; order Characiformes; family Alestidae; genus Ladigesia; species Ladigesia roloffi. The sequence continues at coordinate 8,860 of JBBKCR010065320.1, read as the reverse complement.
AATTTGCTCCGGGTTGCAGGTGAAGAGAATGGTCAGTGCAGAGACAGGCTGCTGGGATTTTCAGTGGTGTGTGTTCTTCTATCCGTTTAGTGGAGTGGATTCTTTCACCCAAGATTCAAGATTCAGCAGTGCTGGGGGAACTCATTATTTATGGTAAATGTGGGTGGGTCTAAACAAATAATTATGAAATATGAAATCTGGTTCAATGGTGGAGACGCCCATGACTGAGTGCAGAAGTCACATTTACCATTGAGAAAACCAGCAAACAGAGCATTTTTCTTTCACTACATTGTGTTGGGCAAGTAACTTCAAGGCCTTTTTTCATGGTCAGTTGCGCATTGTCTGAAGTCAGAAGCGCAGTTGTCTTTGAGGGAGGGGCCAGTGCAAAGCCCTATATTGGCATCAGGAAAAATGAACGTCGCTCCTGGCGCATAGTTTAAATGGGTTGTCCTCAACAAGAAAATTACTCATAGGTGTGTTTTGGGCGTAGCATGCAATAAACCAATCAGAGTTCACACTCTCACTCACTTTAAATAACCGGCACATTGCCAGTGGCATGCTGTGTATAATGAGGTGAAGACACGGGAACAATTGATATTCAGGGATGGAGGGAATCCTCCCAAACCCTGCGCTAGGGGTGCTTATTGTAACAGCCAACCTATCCATTTTAAAAGAGTGTATTTTGTGTAGAGTAGATATGATTGTTATTGCACACGTGATTTCCAAAATCACCATATAACAGTGCATTAAAAATCATCTATACTATAAAACTCAGTAATGAGACGTTAAAATAGTTTTTAATCAAATTAACATTGAATAAGAATTCTAGTAGATAAGAACCGCTTAAACAAATCTGCATACAATGCCAGAGCGTTTTATTACTCATGGAGGCTCAATCAGGGGAGAGGTTCCCAATGCAGCAATGATTTTCCCCAAACGTTTTCTCGGTTTTTATTCCAAACAAAGTATTTTATAGGATCAAAAAGATGTGTTCTTTCTTGTGATTGCGACAAAAGCACGTTGCACTGTGTGCATTATCGGGCCCTAAAACTGTACTGTGTTATTTATTACTTGTTACTGTCATTTAAAATTAATTCGTTACATTACAATATTACTGTATTTAAAATGTAAGGCATTACACTACTATTGCATTACTTTAAGTTCCTCTCTCCAAAATAACTGGAAATATGGATTTGGTGTGCAAATAAATCTCATGACTCTCAATTAGCCCATAACACCTCCAGTGGAAGGCGACAGTACTATCCGCCGTTAGATCAGCTGCAGGTTCACTCGTCTCTAGGGTTGCCAGATTTGGGATTGTGAAGAAGAGGTCGCCTTAGCGGGACTTTCTTTACCAGCTGGGCCGGTCCGGGGGGGGTTAGATGTTTAATGCTCGTCTCGGGCCGACAGCCGTTCTGGACATTTAGGTTCTGAGAGATGCCCGTAATGTGACGAATGTTCAGGCGGCTCAAAAAACCAGGATGTGGGACGTAGGTCTCAAAAACAGGACATGTGCAGGAAAAAGAGGATGTCCCCCTACTCTTCTCTCTGTCCTACAACAAGAAGTGAAACATTTTGCACGGACGTTTCTTCTCTGCTGGTCTCGCTCTGACTTTGGCAAATTTATATGAAGGGAAAAAAATTATTTCCGGTTTAAAAATGCATTGCAACAGCATTACTGACATTTATACCCAGTAAAATATTACCAGTTTCTGTTCTGTAATTACGTACATTACTATGTTAAAGCAAAAAGAAAAGCAGTATAGTAACTAGTTACTTTTGTAACTAGTGTTGTTTTTGGTGGCCTGTTTTAATTTTAGTTTTAGTCTAGTCTTTGCATCAAGCTGTCAGTTTAGTTTGTATTATTCGTAGTCACGTCCAGACTCTTGTTAGTCCGGTCAAGTTTTAGTCAACTAAAGACTAAAAGTCTGAGCATTTTCATCTAGTCTTAGTCTATGATAACTGTACTTTAGTCTTTTTTATTAATGCAAGTCAAAATAGTATAAGTACTTCTTAGAATAGACAAAATCAAAAATTTCAGTCAAGCCTATTTCACAATTTGATTAAGGTTATCTGATTACCTTACTGGCTTAAGAAAACTGTACATCCATTCCAGACATGGAAGACACTCTAATTTGAATTTGTTTTGCCAACTATGTTAGAACTTAGATGTACACACACAAAATGTTTAATAAAATAAGTGAATAATATCCCATCATTAAAACGTGAAATACAATGTTTATAATGTGAAAATGTGTGTGTCTGTTGCCACAAAACCCACAATTGTAAAACTGGTAAAAGTCTTCACCTTCAGTGTGTGGGCCTGAACACACTTGAATATTTTTTTAAAATCCTGAACAAATATAATCTACACAACCAAATCAGAACAAGGATCAGACTTTTTGCATGAATATGGGAAAGGCTGCTTATAAAAATGCTGTGTGTGGGAGACTTTGTGTATGTCCCAAACCTTTTGTCCACTCAAGATACATTTCATTCACATTAGAGCTTAGATCGGGCCCAAAAAATGAAACCCGACCCGAGCCTGTGCATCCCGGCCCGACACATTAACTGTTGTTTTCGGCCAGGAATCCGATTTAAATCAGACTTTTAAAATCTGTGGGCCGTTATAATTCCCAGTCTGAACTGTTGGTGCGTTCCTAAACTTACAGTCCGAGCTCCAAGACACTCTAATGCTGGATCACGGCCCGCCCCTAGGAGAGGGACAGGAAATATCGGGCCGGGTTTGGGTTCGAGCAGGAAATCTAAACTCTAATTCACAGTGCCTCTCAATGGACAAAAGTATTGGGACATAATGTCAAGTGTCCTTTACCTTTTTCTCTCCTCCATATCGTACAGAAAATAACGTCTTGTCTCTTTTTAGTCAGAGAAAATGGAGACATTTTAGCACAGTTTTTATCTTGTAAATCAAATTGAGTCTCGTTCTTATTCGTCAACAAAACTACATGATTTATTTTGTTTGGTTATCATCACATCACCAGCATTTACGTTGAATCGTCTCGTTTTTGTCACATGCAAAATGTTTGTTGACGAAGATATTTTGTCATAATTTTCAGTGACAAAAACAACGCTATTTGTAATGCATTACTCCCAACACTGTCGTTAACAAGGTCTACACTGTTATTCTTCATCTGTTAGACCTCGGCAGAGAAAAAACAATACACACACACACACTAGTTTAGCAAACTCAACCAAATTTACTGTCACACATGCACCACAGGTGATTAAAGACAACGCAAATGAACCTCAGGTTTGAACTTCACCAGTTTTTTTTTTTTTTTTACTGAGACTGGAGAAAACTGGGAGACACACACAATACAAAACGTACTTTCAATAAATAAAGCAGTGCTGAGAAAATAAATGCAGTCATAATGATGAGTAAATTCTGACACGCCTGATGAGGCAGTCTGCGGCGCGTCGGGGGCGTTACAAAGTTTCGGCACCCCTGAACCCACGGGGAGTGCAGGCGGAAAAGGAGTCCCCCCCACGCAGTGGCCGGTCGGGTCCTCCCCAGCTTCAATGCCCCGCAGTGTCTACATGCCCTCTCTTGGGGGGGTGGGGGGGCACGTGCTGCCAGAGCTTGAGTGTCCCTCTAACTGAGTCTAGGGGAGCCCCTGCGTTAGAATTCAGAGAGAAAATATATTAAAGAGAGCGGCGTCCCAAACTACCAGTCACGTTTTTATACACCACAGGTCTCCAGAAACTCCCACAGACTGCAGACTCTTATTATACTGGAATGTTGTTGAGTGAATGAAAGGAAAATATAAATGAAAATGTGTCAAGTTTCCTTTCTAAGAGGAGAGAATCTGTACCAGTGCAAGTCTGACTCCTTTTAACTGGTGTTGGAGCTGCAAGGTCAAATTCTAGACTGTCCTTTAACTTTAAACCTTCTAGACTGTCCTTTAACTTTAAACCTTCTAGACTGTCCTTTAACTTTAAACGTTCTAGACTGTCCTTTAACTTTAAACCTTCTATACTGTTCTTTAACTTTAAACCTTCTAGACTGTCCTTAAATGTTAAAGGTTCTAGACTGTCCTTTAACTTTAAATGCTCTAGACTGTGCTTTAATTTTAAACATTCTAGACTGTCCTTTAACTTTAAACGTTCCAGACTGTTCTTTAACTTTAAACCTTCTAGACTGTCCTTTAATGTTAAAGGTTCTAGACTGTCCTTTAACTTTAAATGCTCTAGACTGTGCTTTAATTTTAAACATTCTAGGCTGTCCTTTAACTTTAAACGTTCCAGACTGTCCTTTAACTTTAAACATTCTAGATTGTCCTTTAACTCCAAATGTTCTAGACTGTCCTTTAGCTTTAACCATTCTAGACTGTCCTTTAACTTTACACGTTCTAGACTGTCCTTTAGCTTTAACCCTTTATGTGCCAAATTCGCAGGATTTACAAATATCGTGTAATGTAGCATTTGTATTCACTACCACTAGTTAGCAGACATGTAATACTTTGATTCAAGATGAAAATTTCGCCATCATCCTATTTCAGTTTTGAGAAAAAGGGGCGTGTGATAAGGGATTCTCAGCGCCCTCCGCTTGGAATACGACTTTCTCGCGTGTCTCCCAGTACAAAAGGCGAATCTTTCCCTTCAGATTCAGAACCGGCATATACAATTTGCAGGACATCATCAATGGACAAAATCCCCTGTTCTAGACTGTCCTTTAACTTTAAACCTTCTAGACTCTTTTTTAGCTGTGAACATTATAGACTGTCCTTTAACTTGAAAGGTTCTAGATTGTCCTTTAGCTTTAAACGTTCTAGACTGTCCTTTATCTTTTAACATTCTGGACTGTCCTTTATCTTTAAACATTCTAGACTGTCCTTTAGCTTTAAACATTCTAGACTGTCCTTTAATTTTAAAGGTTCTAGACTATCCTTTAACTTTAAATGTTCCAGATCGTCCTTTAACTTTAAACGTTCTAAACTGTCCTTTAAATTTAAACGTTCTAGACTGTCCTTTAACTTTAAACATTCTAAACTGTCCTTTAACTTTAAGGGCCCGATAATGCACACGGCGCAATGTGATTTTGTTTGGCGCAACCCATCATTGCTATTTTGTGCGAGCGCATCATTAATTTTTTCCGGCAGAAATCTACGTTGTCATTATAGCAGATGGCATTGCGCAGTGTCGGGCATGTCACTGAAAAGGAGGGGTGTGGCGAGGCGCATAGCACAAATTTGCTATTTTTTTAAATCAAAGTTTTTGTATTAATTTTCAAACTTTACAGAAAAAAAAACACAACAAAACACAACAAAAGAGAACACAAAGCCAAACCCCCCATCCCCCCAGTACCAGACAAACATAAGGATGCCATAATGATCAGATGTCCATAAGAATTTAAATAAAATATTAATCTTCACACACACTTCCTTTACAGTACAATATTATCTGTGGTTCATTTTCTCAGCAAAGGTTAAGAAAGGCTGCCATATACTATAAAATGTGCCAGTAGACCCTCTGAGTGTATACCTAATTTTCTCCAGTTTAAGACAGTGCATCACTTTCCTTATCCAATGGCTAAATGTTGGTGGATCAGGGTCTTTCCATTTAGTCAAGATTAATCTCCTAGCCAAAAGAGAACAGAAGGCCAAGAACTGGTTAAAACTAGTATCTTCAGGAGGTACACCAAACAACGCAATAAATGAAGTTGGCTCTACTATCTCTCCAAATATCCCAGATAAAGTCTCAAAAACATTGGTCCAGAACAAGTATAGTCTTGGACAAGTCCAGAACATATGCAGCAGAGTTGCAGGAGCTTGCCTGTATCTGTCACATGTTGTATCTATATTGGTTCTGATCTTAGAAAGTCTGACTTTTGACCAATGTAGACGATGCACAATCTTAAATTGTATTACAGCATGTCTAAGGCAGATGGATGATGAGAAAATTCCCTGTATTATTTTGCACCAGATTTCCTCTGAGATTGGTTCATCTAAATCTGTCTCCCATTTATTTCTGAGTAAGTCAAAGGGTGTTGAATCATACATATTGAGTATTTCATAAATCCTGTGTATAGTTTGTTTTTGGACTGATTTACATTCAAATATTGAATCTAATAAAGAAATTGGAGGGTATGATGGGAAGTTATTAGCATATAATGCCACAAAATTCTGAAACTGCAAGTACCTATAAAAATGTGATTTGGGAATGTCGTATTTCTGTACCAACTGTTCGAAGGATGCAAAATTTCCATCAATATAGAGTTCAGACAGTGAGACCAGACCCTTTTTTGCCCAAACTGTAAAAGCATCATCCATCATTGATGGAACAAACATGTAATTTTTAGCAATTGAGGCTGCCTGCGGTAGATCCTTAAGAGAAAAGGATAGTCTGAATTGATTCCAAATTTTAACTGAATGTATAACAACTGGATTAGAGGTCAAACTAGAGATTGGTTGAATATATGGTATTTTAGAACACAATAATGTGATTAGAGAAGTGGGCCTGGCTGAGGCCCACTCCAGAATTGTCCAGAGAGGGGGATTAATGTCAATATTTAACCAGAACATCAGTGCTTTTATTTTAGCTGCCCAGTAATAATACATGAAATTTGGAAGTGCCATTCCTCATTTCGCACATGATCTCTGCAGTATACTTCTTTTAATTCTTGGTGTTTTTTTGTTCCAAATAAAGGTGGAAATCTGGTTATTCAATTTGGAGTAGAAAGATTTTATAACGGAAGGCAATGAAAAAAATATAAAAACTTGGGCAATACACTCATTTTTATTGCATTAATTCTTCCACTCAATGAAAGATGGAGGTGGTCCCAACGCTCAAGGTCTTGTTTAAGATTGGATAGAAGAGGTGGATAATTGGCTCCGAACAAGTCTTTATGATCATGCGTAACCCAAATCCCAAGGTATTTAAATTTTTTAGGGCTAACTTTAAAGGGAATTGAGCTTAAAGATGACAGACTGATTCCATCACCAACAGGCATTAGTTCACTTTTCTGAATATTAACTTTATAGCCAGATATTTTGCCAAACTCTGTAAGTAGAGTCATTAACTTAGGTAAGTTTGTCAGAGGTTGTGACAAGTATAATAACATGTCATCTGCATAAAGCGAAACCTTATTTTCCAATCCTGCCCGTTGAATACCCTGGATATCGACTCTTTGTCTCAAAGTTAAAGCAAGTGGTTCCATTGTGATTGCAAATAGAAATGGCGAGAGAGGGCACCCCTGCCCCATGACGCGTTGAAGCTAAAAAAAAACAGATATGCATCTATTAGTACGCACAGCAGCTAATGGAGATGTGTATAAAAGTTTTATCCATGATATAAGCTTACGCCCAAAACCAAACCTTTCCAGAGTACTAAAAAGATAACCCCATTTCACACGGTCAAATGCTTTTTCTGCATCCAATGAAAGAACTACCTCCGTTGTGACAGGTGGAGAGGGGCCATAAAGAATATTAAAAATGTCGTCTGATGTTAAAAAAAGAATAAGGATTCTTAATAAACCCCGTTTGGTCAGGTGATATGATGGACCCCCTTCTAAACGTCGCGCAAGGACGTTGGCAAGCATTTAGCATCGGTATTAAGAAGGGAGATTGGACGGAATGAGCTACACTCAAGAGGGTTCTTGTCTTTTTTAATGATTGAGATAACTGCCTGACGCGTGGTTGGTGGTAGGGATTTTACTGAAAGAGACTCTTCAGAAACCGATAACAATAAAGGAGAAATTTGCTGTGAAAATTTCGTAAAGAAATCTGTTGGGAAACCATCCAGACCCGGTGATTTGCCACTCTGCATAGATCCAATTGCTGAGGCTATTTCCTCTACCGTGAGACTTTCTTCCAATTCAGCAACCGTCACTGGATCTATACATAGGATATGCATATTATTGAAAAAATTCTCCAAGGAAAGAGGGTCGACACATTTTTTAAACCTTGCTCATTGTTAATTATAGGAATAGACTGGTTGCCAGTCCTTTGTCTTAGCTGATGAGCAAGTGATCGCCCAGCCTATAATCTATCTAGCTCCAGTATCTCATCAGACAGTTCTTTTAGGCGTGCAGTGTCATTTTTATTCTTCCTTGCACAGTATGAAATTATCTGGCCACTCCCATATAGTTGAAGAGTACATCCCTGGTGTTTGGTTGATCTCAAGGAATAATGTAATCTCAGAGGAAATGAATTTAGTAAATGCTTCCTCTGATAGAAGCAAGGAGTTTAACCTCCAGGGACGGTAGCTAGACTGTGTATTGGGATACGCATTTTCATAATTAGGGGACCATGATCAGATATAACTATAGCTTTATAATGACATTTGGTAATAAAAGGAAGAAGTCTCTTGTCTAGGAAAAAAGTATCTATACGGGGAAAGGTCTTATGAACAGAAGAAAAGAAGGAATATTCTCTGGAAGTAGGGTTACGAAACCACCAAACGTCAGCTATACCATATGATTTAAGAAAAAGTTTAATTGAACATGCTGATTTAGAAAGGGGAGCTTTTTTGGACAAGCTACAGTCTAAAACGTGGGAGAAAACACAATTTGTGTCGCCACCAAGAATAAGGTGGTGTAAAAAAACACCTAAAGCTGGCCCACCACAATAATATATCGCCCCAAAGAGTCAGCCACTACACTAGCCATAGTAAATGGCAAATATTTCTTGATAAGTATGGCCACACCTCTAGCATTTGAATGGAAATTGGAATGATATATCTGTTCTGCCCAAGTCCCTCTGAGCCGGAAATGATCTGCTGTACAAGTCTCCTGAAGAATTGCGATGTCCACATCAAGTTTTTTAAAATGCTCAAATACCTTTTTACGTTTCACTGGATGGTTAAGTGATTTAACATTCCAGCTCACGAAATTAACTGAACA
>JBBKCR010065301.1:0-10289 GCA_037577295.1 Ladigesia roloffi | reverse complement strand
TGTGTTTGTGTGTTTGTGTGTTTGTGTGTTTGTGTGTTTGTGTGTTTGTGTGTTTGTGTGTGTGTGTGTGTGTGTGTTTGTGTGTTTGTGTGTGTTTGTTGGTAGACCTCATACTTAAATAGACTGTACATATATTTATGGCTGTCTAGTCTTTGCCAGCCTGATACTGCCGAATAATGATGCATTTCATCGCAAATATGCTTAACACGAATTAAAAACCATTTACACAAGACAGATAATGTGCACCATGTTTGAACGGTTTATGTTAAAGCTTTATGTAAATGTTTAAATGAACATTAAATAAACATTTTTAGTTCTAGTTTGTTGTAATATATGGTATGATTCATCATCCTGAACCAAAACAAAATTCCGCAGTCTTTAATTGTGAAACTTCATCAATATTTTAATTACATCACTGTGCCAAAAACATTTTCCAGGTTGTGTAATAAAAAAAGACTTAATCACTCTTAATAGGCTAGAAACTACCAAGTGTGTGTGTGTGTGTTTGTCTGTGTGTGTGTATGTTTTATTTTTTTTATTTACATTTTATATTTTATTTACAGGAGTCTGAGATGTGTGCCCCTGCTGATGACGTCCCAGATGTGAAAAAGTATAAATCTGGCACTGATGTCTCAGCTGAGAAGAGAATGTCTGACATTGAAATCACAAATGGGAAAAAGAAAAAAAAGAAATCTGACAGTGACATCACAGAGAAGAAAAAGAAAAAGAGGAACGCTGACTGTGACATCACAGGTGAGCAGAAGAAATCTGAGAGTGACCTCATAGATAAGAAGAAGAAGAAGAAGAAGAAGAGATCTGATGGAGATATCACAGATGAGAAGAAATCTGACTACGGCATCATAGATAAGAATATGAGCTCTGACAATGATGTCATAGATGACAACAAAGACAAATCTGACAATGATGCGACAACATTAAAGAGCAAAAAGAAGAAGAAGCACCGGGAGACCAAAAGCAAGGTTTGTGTCTTTCTTTTCTTTGTGGCGATGTGGTGCCAGCTGTTCTGTAGCTCATCCTTTACACCACTCCGTATCTTTTTCCCCACCGCACTACAAATACACTTGCTTTATTGACAGGGGTCTTATGGCATTGCAAGCATGCTAAGGCTCTTTTGGTCACAGTCAGGAGTGAATTGGACCTTGTCGTTAATATATTTTATACATATGAGCATTCTCAGCCACTGCATTTAATGAACTATAAAACAGATGATTTGTTGCTTCTCTCTTCTAACTTCTTTCTTTATGTCTCTCTTCAATTTTCTGTCTCCTCCTCCTCACATCCAACCACGTACAAATTTGATTAATAAGGTTTTGGAGGCAGACAACACATCACAGAGTGTCAGCTAGATTTCTGCCAGAACTGAATAACATTCTTTATGTTTGCTGATATCTGAACCAGCTATTTCTGCTGCTATTGAACGAGTACCATCCTTACAAATGACTTGTCACTTTATTCTTATTCTACTGGTTCAAATCTGCTTGAATCCATCTGCAATTTATTTCACCACATGGTGGTGCTGCGGTTTTATTCCTGTCAGAGCTGCATTCTTGATTTTAGCTAATGTAGATCATTTACACTGTGATGAATGTGTTAATATATCTCCATACAAAAGCTTTTAGCAGAATGGAATATTATTTATTATTATTTATATTTCCTTTGAAATGTTTTTGATTGTATAGCAAAAAGGTATAGTACCATCTTATGCATCATTTTTGTTCATGAGATTACCGTACAATCTAGAGCACACAGCCACACTGGTCCAAGGCAGCTTAAAGCTATTGATCTGCGGAAAGAGCGCAGACAAACATTACATTCGAGTCCAGTTTTCACACTATGTGTGATTGTAGTGGAAGAAAAAATTGTAAAACATAAGTTTATCGCATTAGTATCAGCTGCAGTGGGGCAATATGGCCTGTACGATATAACATTGTGATACTTTACACATGGTATTTTAAAAACACTTCATAAATGCTCGGTTTAATCCTTTGATGCATTCTGTCGCACCATTATGAGGATTTTATTGATCCTTGCAACACATCGGCATCAAAATATTCTTCTGTGTATTGATTGGTGATTTTTAAAACAGCCTACATACACAATTGCAAACATCAGATACACTCAGCCAGCGGCCCAGTCTGTGTGTGATGTATAGATATCATTTATTTTTTTGACTTCTTGTGTCTGTGAGAGAGAGGGGATGTTTATGATAGTCATCTACTACATCTCAGATAAAACAAGCCTTAATAAACAGAATATTCGATATACCACTCGGCCCCCAAGCTCTCTGACTGGTGGGAGGTGAAACGAGTCTCGGCTGTTACTAGGACTTTGGTGCGTTTTCATTCAGCATTTTGGTCTCATCACAGGTTGACTTTCTGGTGAGCCGAACTCTCAGGCTGTCACAGAGGTGTATATCAGTCCTGTTGGTGGTTTGATCAGGTGTGTAAAGACAGTGCAGGTGGTGCTTAAAAAAGAAGCACAGTTTGGGTCTGAAGGTTCTCCCCAGCAGGCCGTAGGCTAGAAGGTTCAGGCAGCTGTTGGCACATGCGGCCAACGTGACCACGTGACCTGTCAGTGGGTACTGCTGCCGCAGGGTGCTGTTACCACGCTGACGGGATGGTTCGGTGACCCCATGGAACAGGTGGACACTGATGATGTTTTCAGGCAACCAGCAGATGAAGAAGACAGCAACCGCTGCCGCAATACTCTGGAGTGTTTTGGCTCGGCGGGATCTTCCAGAGTTCAACAGCCTGCAGCCGATCAAGCCGTAGCACACACCAATCATGCAGAAGGGTGCGGCGAACCCCAGCATCACCTCCACCCACTGGACTTCAGGTGTGCTTGTGAAACAGAAGCCGCGCCCCCAGCCGTGGCGGGCATGTGCTGTGGTAAAGGGCAGCAGGGTGCAGGTGACTTCAGCCACCGAGATGGCGGCGCACATGAGGCCTGAGTGCGTGCAGCGGACAGAGCATGAGATGTTAGAGCCAAGCAGCGATCCAGACTCATCCAGGTTAGAGAGAAGACGCTGCTGTACATGTTGATCTGCAGGAAGAGAGCCATGCAAGTAAACAGCACAGTGTCGTCATAGTAATGTGGGCTCAGGTTGAACACCTCGATCAGTGAGTCCAGCACCAAGTCGGCCAGTGCCAAGTTGGTGAAATACAGGTCTGGATTGCTCCTCCGCTGGCAGGGTCCAGGTTCACCAGCAGGATTAGGATGTTGCCCAAGAGGCCGAGAGGAAAGAGTAAGGTCGTGTGAACGCAGGAGAGGAGGAAGTTGACCAATAAAAATCACTGTCTGTGTGATTGTAACTGACCACGGACCAGGAGAGGCTGGAGGAATTGAGGGTGAACATGGTAGTGATGATGTTTGGGGTTGCATCCATTTTCTTCCTCTTTTAGCAGGTCAGTCCCAGCATAGTGAGGAAAACAGTACTATTTCCCCTTTGACACTGAAACAATAATGCACCTTTATTAAAACTTCTATTTATACAATGGGCTGTTTTTCACCTCTCACTTAGTCATGTAAAGCAACGACACACACTTCTCACCCAAGCAATACATCAGTCTACCACAGAGCTTATAAACGTAATGTCTTGGTAACCAATTAATAATCAACTTATACACACCACTTAACTTCAATATGAAAACCACTCATAGGTGAAGCAATAAACAGTTTGTCATTACAATGGCTCTCACGGGGTGGGATTTAAAAGACATCAAATGAAGTCTGTTCTTTAATGTTTAAGGCTGAGGGTTAAGCTCTGTTTTCTATATGTCTTGGTTTATTTGTTCCACTGAAGTTCTACTTTTTTGGTTATAAATACCAAAACTAATCATCATTTACATGATAATTTCCTGACGTTTTCTGGGCATTTACGACTCGAATTTTTTAAATAATCGCAATTCTAAATGGCCTTCCTGTGTAGTGCTACCTTTTGAAAGCAGTCTTGGCTGAAACAATACTTACAACTTCTGTGTGATTGGCTGTAGGTTAATTAAACTGTTAGATTAAAGGTCCCGATTAAACTTGTTCAGACGAATTTGTTGATTATGTAAGCTGAAATTTCAGCTATTTCAGTTTGATAATTGCACAAATTGTGGTTTAAGTATGCAAACAATTCATATTTAGCCCCCTGTACCAGTGTGAAACAGCAGAGATTAAATACAGATGCACCAATTTTTAAGATTATATTAGTCACAGCTGCTCTGAGGATTTCTGTCTGGAAAAAAGTAACATTTAGTGCTTGTCTTACCTTTGCCTGTGTGATTCCTTCCCAGCAAGGTGTGTGAATGTGTGATCTCATTTCTTGTTCTGAACTGAAACACACGTACATCCCCCACTCCCCACCCCCTCACTCGCTCTCTGTCTTTGCATCTGTATCTTTTTATCTATTGAATTAATGGATGCTGAGTGTCTTTTATAAATATGGAAATACTGGCGGACCAGTCAGACACACAATCGCTTGCTGCGTTTACACCAAACAAAATGTTGGAACACTTTAAGAAGTCCATTACCTTTTCAGTCTAATTTCGGAGAGCGCTAGAGAAACAAACAGATAGGTCGACCAATATACACTGTGCGTGTCTGTTTAGGGTAATGTGCGGAGTGAATCGAGGTTCAGATGTTTGGGTTCCTGGAAGTATTTGATCCAGAAACGCACTTTTTTGGTACAGGACACTATTTAAGACTTTTCCTCATACTAGTGTTGTAGTACCGAGTCTTTTAGGAATCGAGACCGAGTCGAGACCAAGACCATAAAAACAAGTTAGTTTTAATAGCCGTGATTTAATATCATCCCAGTTAATAATGAACAGTTAGGCCTAAACACTAAGCTAAGAGTCCGAGACTGGTCTCGAGACCATTTTCTGCTTTCTCGGTCTCGTCTCGGTCTCGACCCTTCAAAGACTGGGTCTTGAATCTGTCTCGGACAACAGTAGAAGGACAACATTAAAGAAGGAGGAGGAGGACTCGGTCATTTCAGACCGAGTCCTCGAGACCAGTTTATTTTTTATATGTTCATGGTAACAAAAACTTCCAACAATTATCCATCATTACAAATACATTCAAGTAATAATAATAATAATAATTTTTTAACCAAGGGTGTACGTCTGTGTTTGGAACGGGGAGATCATTGTGATCATTATTAATTCAAGAAGAAGTAAAGATTTAAATGATATATTATGTTCTGTTTTATTAAAATTATTACATAATTATATTGTGAAGTAGCCGACTAATCTACACATACCACTGGCAAATGTTAGTCTAGCTTAGTGTTTAGGCCTAACTGTTCATTAGTAACTGGGGTGATATTAAATCACGGCTATTAAAACGGACTTGTTTTTATGGTCTTGGTCTCGACTCGGTCTCGATTCCTGAAAGACTCGGTCTCGACTCGGTCTTGCTTCCTCAAAGACTCAGTCTTGACTCGGACTCGACTGCTTTTGAAAACCAATGGTCTTGGTCTCGACCCTTCAAAGACTCGGTCTTGAATCGGTCTCGGCATAGGTGGTCTCGTCCCCATCACTACATCATACTTTTCAATGCTGCACTGTACAATTTGGCACTTGAAAAAAACTTGAAAAATTAGCTTTGATCAAGCTTGAAAATAGTGGTAACTTTTGGTAACTGCATGTTTTAAGGCCTTGAGGGGAAAAAAAAAACAAATAAAAAAAAGTTTTGTTTTAAGTGTCAGTTTGACTTGTTTTTATTTGTCTGAGCAGGACATCAGCCAAGTCCTTGGAATTTATTTGGCTTTGGCTCTCTTGCTCTGTATATCTTTCTTTCTGTCTGTCTGTATCTTTCTATGTGTCTGTCTGTTTGTCTTTCTGCCTCTCCGTCTGTCTCTCTCTCATACACACATAATGGCAGAGACATTTGTTTGGTCAATGACTTACAGTTCCATTGTTGACTTTCTATGACAATTTGCCTTTTTGACAGTTTGTTCAGGTTCTTGAATTTTTTTTTTTCCGATCACTTGATGTTCATCATACAATAAACAGTTAAAGCAACATGTTTTAATTCGTTTTTATGATGTCATAGGGATTGGTGTATCTCTACATATTCCATCTGTACTATTGTAACTCTACCCACTGACACCAAAGAGTTGTTTCGATCTGGACTGCAATATAAAAATAAATCTGTTTCTAAGGCACTGTAGAGGGGTTGAATATGAGAAATCTGTTTAGATAATCTGTTATTTTTTGTAGTATTTATATGGACATGGATCTTAATCAGGCTTGTTTCTCTCTTTCATGCAGAGTTCAGCTGGGTGTGTCTCTCCTGCAGAGGCTAAGGAGCCTGCAGAGGGAGAGACGGACAGACTGGAAGAGGGAGGGATGGAGGGAGAAGACGATCTCAGCCCAGAGGAAATCCGAGTGCTAGAGAGGAAGATGAAGAAGATTCGGCGAAAGGAGGAGAAAAAGAAAATGAAAAAGGAAGAGAAGAATGAGGAAGAGAGCAAGACCAGCGTGGCTCAGGCACAGGCTCTGGAGTATCTTACATGGTATAATACCACAGTTTGCACGCACACACAAACAGCAGGCCATATAGTGAAACTGACTACCTTAAATCGCCAGCTCGATTGACACTGGGCTGGTTCAATCAACTCTTTAAACACCAACCCCTTCTCGCTTTTGTATCTGTGACTGCGGAATGCATTTGTCAGAAAAGTCAGCACAGGAATTTATTTCCTGAGCATCGGCCTATGAAACACTCATATCTTTAAACTCCTCCCCCTTTTAGCTCTGTGTCTGTGTGGAGTGGCGGTAGATTAGATGGACAGAGAAATCGTAATGGGAGCACAGAAAAACTGTGAGAGAAATTTTTCAATAATGCCAAATTTTACAGACATTATTGCTGCTGGACCTTCATCAGTTGATGATGGTGGCTGTGGCAGCAGTGGACCTGCGGTAAACTGGACTTCTTTCAGAACCTTTAGTCTAAGTTATGAGTAAAGAAACACATTACCCACCCTTGGTAAGTCTGTGCTATACTAGAGAGTTGTGGCATATAAACTAGCTGTTTGCAAATTTATGGTGAAAACACACCAATAAAACTATTATCTTATGGCCACTTTAGTTTGTCTTGTTTCATTTATGAATGCTGGTTAAATAAACTAATAATATCTCCAGTGTTACCACTAGGACAACGGCTTTTTATAACACAATGTGTTCACTTTCTTACATGCTGAACTAAACCATCTTACTGAAAGTGAGAACATCAGTTCATCAGTATTAACAGTGAATACAGCAGTTTATTATCTGTCATTGGTTGTGGGGTGAGTTTTTGGCGTTGGTGTTAGTCTGTTTCACTGTAGGTATTTATGAACAGTAAACAGACATGAGACATTATTACTTCTCTCTCAATCCCCAGTCCGACCCTGCCAACTCCTGCCGTTAGCCTCGTACTTATGGACTATATGGGCAAACTAATTGGGTTGCGCGTGGTGGATGAATACACAGTAATGTGACCTGTGAGTTGGGGAGATTTCCTTTTTCGTTTTCTGTGACTTGATTGTGTTTATATGATTTTACAAGTGTGTTAGGAGAGGTCGTAACTCGAGGACCCTGTGTACTATAAAATATAGACATTTGATGTAAAGGTGACATTTAGTTATAATACAGAAACACCAGTGAGTAGTCAGCACCTGTTCAGCTGCACTAATCTCACTGGCTTTAGTGCAGAAAAGTCTTAGTACGAAATTGCTTTAATGAAAATCGTCAACAGTAACAAATATTTTGTTTCTTACTTCAAAAACTAAATTTCAACCAACATCACAATTGCTTTGGAGGAGTTGTCCTCTGAAGGGCACCGCTCAGGATGCAAAAATTGATAAAGCACTACTTTTTGCAAATATTAAGCCTGATCCAATTTTCTATAAGCAGCATAATGTAGAATCAGTTGAGAAGGGGTGTTAGATGAGACCCTTATTTGTTCAAGCTTCTTGGCTAAATTTTTTAATCAGCCACACCACTCATATTTTACCACCAACTGTATCAGTTGCCTGTATTACATTTCTACAGTTCTCTGCAGCACTGTGCTCAAGTGTCATTATCTGGCGTAATTGTGTTCTGATCTGTCTTTGTACAGGTTATGGACGGTGATTTAGCAAAATTGAGAGTGTTTTTTTTATTGCAAATATTCACGTCAAGATGTGGTCACACATGTTTCACAAGGAAACACAATCTGCAGATGTGTTCTGTAACTGTGGACACTTTCTTTTAATGAGATGAAAGACATGTGTACACACATACACAAACACACACACACACACAGCATGTCAGAATGTCAGAATGAATGTAACCATGTATGACTTCGTGATTTGTTGAAGTAACTGTGTGTGTCCACAGTTGGTCGGAGAAGCGGGAGGACTGGAGGTTTCAGAAGACGAGGCAGGTGTGGTTACTGCAGCACATGTATGACAGTGAAAAGGTATGGAGCTCCAAAACAAAAACACTCTTCCCTTTCCAGATCCAGATGATTTAATGCATTTGGTCATAAAAACAACCGGTACTGTTGATTCTCTCCCTCTTTTACTTTCTCTCTCTCTCTCACTCTCCTGCCCTCTTTCTCTCACCCTTTTTTCTCTCTCTTTCCCTACCTCACTTGCTTTCCCAATCTCCATGCCTCTTCCTATCTCCCTTCCTCTCTCTCCTGCTCCCTCCCTCCCGCTCTCTCTCTCTACCTCACTTTATCTTTCTCAGATGTCCAACGCTCATTTTGCAGTATTGTTATCATATTTGGAGGGTCTGCAAGGAGTGGCTCGAGAGACAACCGTGCGGAAAGCAGAGGTGCTGGTCCGCTGTGGCGGTCAAGATGGGGCTGAAGTTGAAACTGCAGAGGCCCAGAGGAGAGCCCTTCGAGCAAAAGAGGTCATTCAGATTCTCTCATGATCTCGGAAATGACCTCCTGATTTGTTCTCCCGCCCCTGCCGCCGTTAACGAGGGCCTGTACGATTATTCCATGAGTGGATCCTGGTGACAGAGCAGGCAATTCTGTATGAACTTGTAAATACGTAGGACATTGAAATGCTTTTATAATAAATGTTTGTCCTTGTTGTTCTGTGTCACATTCTTGATGCCTAAATGCCCTTTGGAACCCAGAAATTAATTGTAATGGAGCCTTTAGGCATCTTGATTCTCGTGAGCTGTAAATGTAGTACCTAATAAATAATAACACTGTTATTTAGGATAAAATTAACCCCATAAAGATAAATTACTAAACAAATATTTATTTATTTAGCTCAGTGTCATTTAAAGGGACATCCGAGGCGCTTCATACTGTACCTTTTACAGCAGGAGCTCCCGGCATTAGTCTTGGAGGCCTTCTTGCACATTGTAGTGTTTTTACTGCTCTTACACACCTAATTAGCTCATTAATTGTATCAGGTGTGTTGGGAGCATGGGAGGCACTAAAAGGGGCAGGGGGGCTATAACGCCAAGATTTAAAGGCTCAATTTTGACACCAAACCACTTAATACAGCCAGAAACACCAGCCAGATTGGATAGTTCCCCCATGAAAACACAATAATAATTGAAAATATGAAGCTAAATTCCAATACGTATAAACAAAACAGTAGAACTGCTGGGGTGGTCCCTCCAGACACTTATATCTGTTGCCAACAATTTAACTAGCTTGGCTAACTGCATATTTTTGCTTTTTTGTGCATTGAAAGTCAAAATCCTGTGTTAAATATCTATGTTAATGTGCTGAGATATTAAAATGTCTACATTTACTCGAAACATTAAAATGTGTAGAAATATGCTTTTTTTTTATCAATCAACCTAATCCATGGGGATTAACATTTAGATGTGTTTGCAAATCCTACCCAGATTTACCTTTTTTTTAAGGATTGAGGAGAGATTTCACCTCACTATCTTCCAGTGTATGATTTGAGTCAAAGATTATCTAATATTCAGAATATCTAATATTCAGAAAGACACCACCTTTACACCCAGCACTCCCAGTTTTCCTCGGATGGTATGACGGATAATGTTTGTTGGTGTAAGTCTCCAATCTTACGCACAAAGGGATGGAGTCGCTGCAGGTTTTTATTTACCGGATTCCTCTTGATTTATCAGTTGGTCTCAGTTTTTAATTAGCTCTGTTTTGTTAGTTGTGGAGCAGCTGGTGTCCTAGTGGTTAAGGACAGTGGCACAACCTAGTTACCCATGAACAAGGTTACCCATGAATAAGATATAGAATTTTTTATATTGCTTCACACCTCAGGACTGCAACTGCACTTTATGGACACTCACATCAACACT
>JBBKCR010065291.1:0-10290 GCA_037577295.1 Ladigesia roloffi | reverse complement strand
GACACAGGGATATGAGCGCTTCTGTGTGTAGCCCTGGCGTGTGTGTGTTTGTGTGTGTGTGTGTGTGTGTGTGTTTGTGTGTGTGTGTGTCAGTGTGCATCTTTAAAACAAAAGGCCTGGCCTTATTCTTCTCTTGTTATAGACTCCTCATGTTAATGTTTACATCGAGATATGAATTTGTGACCAGTTTAATAAATCAGCTATTAATGTATATGTGTGTGTGTGTGTGTGTGTGTGTGTGTGTGTGTGTGTGTTGTGGGGACATTCAGCTGCTCTCCATGTGGAAAAAATGCCCAAAAATCTGCAGTGGTTATCACAAAAAGAGCTGAGCTGCAGGCTGCAGAGGCTTAAATAGACCATTAAAGGGCTTATATGGGATGATTAAAGGGCCCATACCCTTCATTTTTCTTGCCTTTCCTTTTTTATCGCTTTATGATGTTTTATGTGGTTTGGCGTACTCCACACATCCCAAAATGAGTGTTCCTAAAATATATTTATCTCCAAAATATATCAAACAGCTTGATTTCTTTGCATGTAAGACTCACGTACAATTGCACTGCAGACATTGACGCATTGTCCCGTCTATAGATCTATTCTGACTTAAATATCATTTAAGAGTAGGTGAAGATGTTTAATTATTTACACTGGGAAAAATGGGAGGGTATTTGTACAAGTATTCCTTTTTTGACATCACAAAACTATACTCTGACAGACTGGAGAGCGAACAGAGACATTCGTTTTCTTTGGATACTTGAATTACAAATTGAGAAAAGAGGGAAAGGTTTGTTTATTGTGGGTTTGACTGACTCCTGCACAAGTGCATGGAAATGCCACAAACACCCAGAAGTCTGTGTGTGTGCATGCTGATATTCACATGGTAAGCTTAGTTTAAACTCAGAGTGCAGAAAGTGTGTGTGTGAACTAGAGCAAAATAAACTGCTTTTTCACTTTCGCCTGCAGTTAAAAGTCTAGATATCCTTGTCGAGCAAAACTGAGCCGCTTCTCAAACACACACACACACACACAGCTCTGTGGAAAAGATTGAACCAGCAGCTCTGTGGTGGGGGATGGGGGGACAGACCGGGTCAAGCAGGAGAAACCTCAAAATCTCTCCCTCTCTCTCTTACTGTTTTCTTCTCCATCTCTCTTTTTCTTTGTTTTTCTTCACCCCCCCTTAAAGAAAGTAGAAGAGAAGGAAAAGCTGCCAAAATCCACATTTTGGGGGGAGAGAGAGGAGAAAGAAACAGTGAGAGGGGGGGGGGGGGGCAGAGAGTGGGGAAAAAACAGAGAGAGAGAGAGAGAGAGAGAGAGAGAGAGAACGCGAGGTAAGAAACACAGAGATAAATAAAAACAAGAAAGAAAGAGAGACAGAACGAGAGAAATAGAGGAAAGAGAAATACAGAGGAAAAAGAGAGAGAAATACAGAGTAAAAAGACATAGAGGAAAGAAACAGAGAGAGAAAGAAAAAAGAGAGAAATAGAGAGAAAGAATCAGAGTACGAGAAATAGAGGAGAAAGAAAGAAATAGAGGAAAGAGATTATAGAGTAGTAGAGAAGGGGAGGGCGGGGTGTGGGAGGAGTCAGAGGGTGGGGAGGGCGAAGCTGATTGGCTGTGTGCCGCCGGATCGTGTTTCTCTCTCTCTCTCTCTCACTCTCTCGCTGGTCTGTAGTTTGTTTTTCTCGAGGCTGGAAGTTGGTGTTCAGTGTGGTTCGGTTCCTCGCGCGCGGAAACAAATGAGGTGAGTTTAGCGCTCGAGAGCAGAACGTGGGCATTTAACACACATATATACACACACACACAAAGACGATGGGGTTCGAGTTCCTCGCGCTCTCTGCAGTAAAGCCGCCCGGCACTGTTTTGTGGCGGTGCGCAGTGAGCGTGCGGAGTGAGTTTGTTTTTGGGTGTGGGGGTAGTTGGGGCAAGTTGGTGGGGGTTGGGGCAGGTAGCGGGGGGAGGGGGTGATCAGTTAAAATCCCCTCTCTCCGCTCCGCTCGCGCTGGAATAATAGAAGCAGGCGCGCGCTGACCCGGAGAAACGCTGGATATTACTCTTCATCTTTTCTATTTTTTCCTCGCGGGCACGGACGGATGGAGCCCCGAGTCTTTGGACGAGCCGGAGCCGTCGCGCAGGTAGGGTCTAGGGGTTCTACTCAAAGTTGCCTCGGGAGTGGAGCTGCTGGTGGACAGTTCTGTGCTGAACGGTGGAGGACTGGTTCTCTGGAGTGACGCCAGAACCACTTTAGCCTGGCTCTATATTTGGTTCTCCAGAGAACTGGCGCTGGGAGCGCGATGTTTTTAAACTTTCAAAGAACCTTTCTTTACAGCTGTGAATGCTGTGCCTCAGGGTCGAGTACTGTGGTCTAGTTCTGTTGGTAATGGTGGGGGTGTTGTAGGCAGTGTTGGGATTGTTGGGAATTCTGTAGGCAGTGTTGGGAATGTTGAGTTGGTTGTGTTGGGAATTCTGTGGTAGTGTTAATTGTATTGGTAGTGTTGAGAATATTGTGTTTGCTGGAAACACCGGGACTGTATTTAGTCCTGGGGTTTGTTGTGAATAAGTAGAATGTGTAGAGTCCTCTGTATGTAGGAACACACTAAGGAATACTGATTCTTAGTTTGTTGGAATAAGGGCATTGGACGTGTAAGGAAATGTTAGAAATACTGGAGGTGTATGGGGAATACTGAGATATGTAAATAATGAAAATTTGTAGTAAGACTAAGAGTCAAGGACTGTGAATGTTAATAGCACTGAAAGCTTTGGGATCTGAATTTATTTGGGTAATGTTGGGAAAATCAGAAGTGTTTGGTAATGTTGAATGCTGGAGATATGAAGAAAAATGAGAATGTGTTGTCAGAATATTGGGAATGTTGAATGCATTGAAAGTAGAGTTCTAAGTATGAAATGTTAAACTGGAATTTTAGGAAAATTGGAGTTTGGGAATGATGAGTGTTGAAAATTGTGGTAAATCTGAGAACATTTGGGATATGTTGAAAATACTGTGGATATCAGAGGGCTCTGGGTATGTTGCATATATCAGAAGTGTTGGGAGCTAGCGTGGTGGGAATGTTGGATATTTTGGGAATATGCGTGTATTCGGAAATGTTGTGAATGTGGATAGTGTCCGTGGGTGTTTTTAACCCTGAGATTTGGACGCCCACGCTACAGATTTCAGGTCTTTAATTGAAAGTTAAGCTTTACGACGCTCTGTGTTTCCGTATGTTATCTGCGATCAAACGCCGAGCTCTTAATCGTCTTGGAATATCTACTGATGCTAATCAGGCTTAAGACAAAGGAATAATCCGCCGTGTGTTTTAAAGGGCCGTGCTGCCTCTTGCTGCTTTAGGGTGGTGGTTTCTGCGGGGGGGAATGTGACAGAAAGCAGGTTTTGGCGTTCGTCCCAGCTGCTCCTTTACTGTATTGATTATTGATCAGGATTTCTGGTAAAGCAGAGTCGCAGTTTTATGAGACCCAACCCAAAGAGGACGCAATAAAGTGGCCTAACCTTCGTCCTCTGCGCTGGAAGTCTCTGGGAGAGAGGAGCACGCTCCATGAGAATATTTATGAGAGTTTATCGACCGTGCTGAATGGAGCTGGAGAGCGTTGTGGGCCGAGGGCGCCCTTGGTGGCGGTGGCAGAGTGTTTGGGAGCTCCAAAACCCCGCAGCAGCCGCGCATTAGCGGAATCAATTTAGCAGCTCAAACCATTACAGCCTGTCACTCTTGGGGCTTTTGTTTTCTTTTTGTGTCTGTGTGTGTGTGAGTTTGTGTGTGTGAGCACTTACTGCAGGTCAAAAGGTCTCACCACGGGTTCACTTCTATTCCTCTTAAAGGAGAATTCCCCCCACATACACACAAAATCACCCCACATTTTAGTGTTAAAGTAATTCAGAGTGAAACGTTTCATTGTACAGACTCTTTACATTTGGGGTGAATGGAACCAGACGTCTCCAGCACTGCCATTTCATTCACTATCGACCTCCAGGAAGCTCCGTGTGTTTATATGGATGTTGATGATGCTAAAACAGTGACTCTGAACTAAATCAGACTATTGTACCACTGAATCTGTCCTTCTACCATGAATGGGTTTGGTTTTAGGACCAAAATCTTCTCAAAACTGCGGTAGACCACCTCAGGCAGCACAACCATAATCATTTCATGGAGTAACTTTCTGTGAGTGGGCTTTCACAGACAGATGTCTGGTTCCATTCATGTCCACTGTGAACACTCCAGAAACACCAAAACCACTTAAATACTTTATTATGGGAAATCCGCTTTAAAGAAAGGGGCTCTATAAAGGTTCTCCAGTTAAGGCCGTATTTAAATGTGCGTGAGTCCCAATTACAAGGAAATTACTGTTGTGTTTTATCCCTTTGATTGTTGTAGCAGTTTTTAATGTGGTTCTACATCATATCGTGGTGAGAACCTTTATTGTGACTATTTAGAGCCTCTTTCTATTGAGGCTGAATGGGGAGGACCGCAATTGGACTGCCGAAACGAGACGAGCTGTTGTTTTTGCCTCTTTTCTTCTGGTTCCCTCTCCGGCTGTGATTAATGTCCGGTGCGGCAGATCCCGGCGCGCTGCAGGAGTGACGGACAGCCGTGCTAATGTTCCATCAACACAGTGAATGGGCGCAGCTTCATCGGCTAGATCTGGAATAAAGCAGCTGTTTTCACACCAGGGGGCTCCCTGACGGGGCAGGAGGGCAGGACCATCCCTCCACCCCTCCCTTTGATCGCTCCCTTGTACTCGCTGAGGTGATTTTCGATGGTTTACTCATGAATATTCATGATTATGGATTAGGACTGCACAATGTATCACTCAACTAGACTGCAGTACTGAGGACTCCATATAATCCAATATGCAAATCATCCTCTAACCAATCACAGGGAATCTGACCCGTCACAGGTCCAGGTGAGTCACTGGGTGTTCTGATGAATCGAGGTCTTCATGTACTCCTTTAAGGGTTTGTATAAATGAGTGCACCTTGTTAAGCTTGGCTCCTCACATAGACGTTATTGTAGCCCCTCATCCATTAGCAGCTAACACATAAATACGGATCAGTGTGGTGGAACACAGAGCTTCTCATTAACGAGATCTTAGAACTTAAAAAACTTAATCTTAAATAACAATGTAACGACATATTAACCTTCATTTGTGGTATTAATATTGTTACAAATTGTTAGTACTTTTATGTTAGCAATTTCATGTTAATTTCAGCAGAACTATTCATTTCAGTACCATTATTAATGTAGTATTATTTCACTACTGTTATACACCACACTGTTATTAATGGATATTAATGTTATAAGACCGTCTCGAATTTTATTAGAACTTAATTTAATAATTAATTTTATTAGGGCATAATTATGGATATTCCTGTTATTATAGCTATTAATTTGCTGTTATTTAATATACTAATTGTATTACAATTGCATACATTTGATAAAATTCAGAATGAGTTGTAGTTATTGAAATTGTAATTTTTTTATGTCATTCTTTTGATTGCTTTGGAGAGATGGAGTCAGTCAGTTTGTATATATGTGAATATAAGCTGGGTTTTGTTTACTGGAAGCACTGGTTGAACTGGAGAGTGGGGCTGAAGATATCTCCAGTGGCTGAGAGCTGATAAGTTATTCTATAGCGCCCCCCAACACACACACCATATTCTGCTGGGGGTTGTGTTTGAGTCTGTCTTGTTTTATCACACACCTGTGTGTGTGTGTGTGAGACAGAGAGAGAGCACGTGTGTGTGTACCTGGTTGGTGCAGCTGGAGACTTTATATCAGCTACAGACAGACACAAACACACACACCGCCTGTGTTTTGTCCCCTGATCTTCTGGACACTGCTGAACGTGCAGGTTCCTGATGTGATTCTGGTTGAAAGGGTCTTTAGTGGAACAAACGTCGCATCTCGAGCACTGAATCTTTATCTCCTCCTCCTTTACCATCTTCTCCTTTATCTTCTCCTCCTTTACCCTCTTCTCCTTTATCCTCTTCTCCTTTATCTTCTCCTTCTTTACCCTCTTCTCCTTTATCTCCTCCTTCTCCTTTACTCTCTTCTCCTTTATCTCCTCCTCCTTTACTCTCTTCTCCTTTATCTCCTCCTCCTTTACTCTCTTCTCCTTTATCTCCTCCTCCTCCATTACTCTCTTCTCCTTTATCTCCTCCTCCTCCTTTACCCTCTTCTCCTTTATCTCCTCCTCCTTTACCCTCTTCTCCTTTATCTCCTCCTCCTCCTTTACTCTCTTCTCCTTTATCTCCTCCTCCTCCTTTACTCTCTTCTCCTTTATCTCCTTCTCCTTTTCTCTCTTCTACTTTATCTCCTCCTTCTCCTTTTCTCTCTTCTCCTTAATCTCCTCCTCATTTACCATCTTTTCCTTTATCTTCTCCTCCTTTGCCCTCTTCTCCTTTATCTCCTCCTCCTTTGCCCTCTTCTCTTTTATCTCCTCCTCCTCCTTTACTCTCTTCTCGTTTACTCTCTTCTCCTTTATCTCCTCCTCCTTTACTCTCTCTCCTTCTCCTTCGCCATCTCCTCCTTTACTGTTCCTTCTCCATCTTTTATTTTTTTTTACCTCTTCTTTGACTTATTCTTGTCCACCTTTGTTCTCTCTTGTCCTCCTTTTCTCCTGTATCTTTCACTCTTCACTTTAATTTTCTCCTCCTCAACACAAAAACCTTCAGTGCTCCAAAACCTTGCTGGAGAACCACCAAGCGTAGAAATATCAGGAAGAAATTGATTCCCCCCCAAATCTCTCACACACACCTGCAGCCCAGGGCTTTGGCAGGTAGACTGAGAGAAGAGAGACTCTCATATTTCACTCTTAACCCGGGGAAGGTGGTGGGTGGGGAGTATTGGACCCGTGCCAGCAGTACACAAGTCCAAACTCCTCAAACGTTAACACACACACACACACAATGAGTGATACAGGGGAATTAGCCCAAAAGTATGGACTTGGCCGCTTTAGTGAAGCTAGAAACTGATGTTGGAACCTTGCTGTGAGCAGTTGATTGCAGAAAGACTTTGAAGTTACCAACACTGGAAAATTGCTGTGAGGATTTCATTGCACGAGAGCATCGGGGAGGTCTGGTACTGATGTTGGAACAATGCTGTGTGGGGTTGCTTGCAGTAGATAGGTCAGATACCAATGTTAGAACATTGCTATAAGGATTTGATTGTATGTGCGCATTACTGATGTCAGGAACTGATAGTGGATGATCGGTTTTGGTTCCTAAATTGTGGGGCTCGATCATTCCGGAAAGTCCAGCGCCCAACACTGTGGGGTTAACCCCTCTAACACGCAGACACACAGACGAGATCATGTGCGGCCTGCTCCGTTGTTAAGAGTGTTTCTATGGAGATGTGAGACCTGTGTGAATATGTGGATTCACAGTGAATACCTAAAGCTGCTAAACACTCTCAATGACCCGTCCATTTACTTTTGGACACTTTCAGTTAGACAGTGAACTGGACTTGTAGGTTTAATATGAATCACAGGAAACATGGCTGGAGTTTAAGGGGTTAAAGTGGAGTTACTGTCTGAGTGTGAGAATGTGTGTGTGTGTGTGTGTGTGTGGTGGGGGGGCGCAGTAATGATTTCAGGCTCTGTGGAGAGATGAGTAATCTCATGGTGCTGAATCTCAGGAGCAATGCTGGAGTCACAATCACACACACACACACACACACACACACACACACACACACACACACACAGTAGACACATTCACTTACACTCATCTTTCTCACACACTCTTTCTGTCTCTGTTTAAGCATCTCTCTCTTTTTCCTTTTTCTCCTTCTCTTGCTTTTCCCTCTCCCAGTCATTTTCTCCCCTTTTCTCTTTTTCATCCTTTTTCTCCTTTTTATTTCCTTGTTTTTCCTACTTCCTCCCCCTCTTTTTCTTTTCTTATTCTGTTTAATTTTCTTGTTTTTCCTGTCATCTGCTTCTCTGCTCTCTCATTTTTCTTTCTCCCCCCTCTCCCATTCTCTCTCCTTCACCACTCATTCTTGTTCTGTCTCTCTCTTCCCTGACCCTGTGATGTTATTCTTCTCATAACACACACACACGCACACACACAGAATTTTAGGGCTGCCAGCCAAAAACCTACAGATCAGGGGGGAGAGGGTGAAGACTGGAGAAAGACAGACAGATAGAGAGAGAGAGAAGGTAGAGAGTGAGGGTAGGCAGAAGAAAAGAAACTGGAGAGAGAAAAGGTGGAGAGAGAGTGAGTAATCGCGGCAGAGACAGAAGCGGTCTGGAATAAGAGCTGGGGGGGGGGGGTTGAGGGGCCCTGGCGTGCGGAGCGTGTGGGGGGCGGGGCTTGGCGTTGGGGTGGTGTTCTGAAGTACCGCTGAACTGCAGGGCAGGAACCAGAAACCCAGGGTTCAGCACTCAGTGGAGAACATGTTCCTCCTCCTGCAGATCCAGCAGAAACCTCACACTCCTGACCTTTACACGCCCTTTTCTCTCTGTTTTGCATTGGGTTTCTTTTCTCTCTCTCTTTATCCCTCCTTCTTTCTGTCCTATTATAACATCCCTCCCTCTCTCCTTATTTCTCTCCCACTTCACCCTATGAGCGCTGCTGGCACTGAAACACACACACACACACACAGAACAGGCTCCGCCCACTACTGTTCCTCTATTCTACTGTATTCAGATTTGTCTTGTTTATCTACAAACATTATATCCCCTCTGTGTGTGTGTGTGTGTGTGCGCGCCCATGTGTTTGTAAGGTCAAGTGCTGCTTTTAAAGGGGTGACAACGGGGAAAAAATGTGGAAAATGTGGGAGAAACAAAGAGGGAAAGGAGGCAGAGGGAACAGAAAAAATAGGAATACAAGAGAGGGAAAGAGAAAAGACAGATAATGTTGGAGAAGAGAAAAATTAAAGAAGCAAGAAACAAAAGAGAGGAGGAAAGAATTGGGAAAACAGATACAGAACACAGAAGATGAATGGGAGAGAGGAGAAGAAAGAAAAGAATGGAAAAAAAGAAACAGGAGAGAGTGAAAGAGAAAGAAAAAGCAGCATGAAAGAGAAAAAGGTGAGTCTGAAAGGGAGAAAAGAGAAAGAGAGGTACAGTGAAAGAGAGGGAGAGCTGCTGATGTGTGCAGTCCAGTATAGATCAAAGAGTCGGTGGTTACAAATTAATCTTTTGTTTCCTCGTTAGAGTAATGACGTCTCTCGCTCCGAGGCATCGACCCTTCTGACCTCACGCCACACACACACACACCCCGCATCACTAAGCCTATTGCAGCATCACACACTTTATCTGACCACGCCCATCTTCAGCTTGTTTACCCACCACAGCTCCAATCACATTCACTGATCACTAATCAGACTGAATAAACCCAGATCACACTACGACACACTGCAGGGTTAGACCGACAACAGCAATCTGACTTTAAAGTGCCAGGAATTCTAACACTGATCTGAGAAGCTAAACACCACTTTAATGATATGACTCTCAGAATGAGAGGGAATGGAACCTCGGCATATTTCCTGTCAGTTTGTATATTATGCCATTCTTACTCTAAAGGAAACATTTGACTTGGTTTTATTAATATAAGAATAATTTTTAATGGCATTGCAAAATTTCCAGTCTTTGTTGGTATCTCTTAAACTATTTACATATGTGGATTTATAATATAATTTATATATGTTATATATATATTATATGTATGGCTGGACAGTACCAGAGACACTCGATATCAAAACATTTAAAGTCCCATGAAAGTAAAAAGTCCACCCTGAGTGTTTCTTTACAGTGAAGAAACACTAGATGGGCTTTATAGTACCATTTTAAAAGCCTTTCCATTAAATTAACTGCCAAATAAACTGATTAGCGGAGTGCTATTATTCACTGTGTGTGTGTGTGTGTGTGTGTGTGTGTGTGTGTGTGTGAGAGTGAGAGAGACAGACAGAGGATGGAAAGAGAATAGTTCCCGTTATGAAACTGCTTAAAGGAGAAATGCACCGCCGATGCATTAATTATTAAAATGTGATGAATGTATTATTAATTCATTTGGGTAATTGCCCTGATATTAAAATAGATCATTTAAATAATAAATATCAAAATACTT
The DNA here is from genome assembly GCA_037577295.1 of Ladigesia roloffi. Lineage (NCBI taxonomy): Eukaryota > Metazoa > Chordata > Actinopteri > Characiformes > Alestidae > Ladigesia > Ladigesia roloffi. Next base: position 215 of record JBBKCR010065291.1, on the reverse strand, counting down.
AATTTTAACAATTTTCGTCAGAGTGTGTCCCTAAAACACACACACCCACACACCCACCCTCTGAAGGTTGACCAGGTCAAGCCTTCACACGGATCAATAAAATCCAGATCAATCACACACTGATCAATCAGAGCAGAACATGATGTGTGTGTGTGTGTGTGTGTGTGTGTGTGTGTGTGTGTGTGTGTGTGTGTGTGTGTGTGTGTGTGTGTGTG
>JBBKCR010065271.1:0-10290 GCA_037577295.1 Ladigesia roloffi | reverse complement strand
CTTAATCTGTGCACTTTTCCACTTAATTTTCCTTACTTTACTGGAAATTAAGGTTATATTAAGGGGTAAAATTAAGGTGTTTGGTTTCGTAGTGTTAAGTGTGGAGGAAAGGCCAAAATAGAAAATCTCAATGTTTACAAAATACCTGTGTACGTTTGAACATGGCCTAAATCATCAGTGACGTAAAAATAGTTATTAGCCAGGTGTAATAATCAAAATAGTATTTGTGCACACTAATGGTCAATAAATAATATCAGTAACAGCACAAATCAGTGGTGTTAGTAATGGTAGTGCACAGTAATGGTCAGTATATTGCAATGGTAGGCGGTAGCTTCCCACATCAGTGGTCATTAGTAGTGGGTTGCAATAGTCAACAATAGTGTAGTGGAGCACAGTAGTAGTGTCCAGCAGTAGTACTGAATAGTAATTGAAACAATGCAGTAGTTGTATTAGTAAAAATCACAAAACAGTGGTGTACTTTAATAGAACAGAAAAGCAATACAGTGGTACAGTGGTAGCTCACAGAAATAGTAGTGCAGTTGTAGTCCGTTTCGGTCGGTGGTCATGCGAACAGAGGGCTCATAAAGAGTTCTGTTCATGTGGGAAAAATGTGTTTTTGGAGAGAGGGCTGGGACAACTTGTTTTTGTCCTCGCAGCTCTGTAAGCCCAATCCAGGCTCACACAGTCCTCACACTGAGTTTTGGACAGCGTGTGTGTTACTGACTCATGGAGTCACTCTGCTGAGGTCCTGAACCTAATCCTGAGCCGACAGTACGCTGTGATCACACACCAGAACGGCTGCTCTTATCTGCTGCTGAAGATAAGCGTTCAGCCACGTTTTTTTTTTCGGAATTAATTACTCAGCAAAAAACTTACACAAGGTGAAGACTCAGATTTAATAGCGTACAAGTACTAAACATAAAAGCTATGACGCGAGGATGAGTGGGAGTTATCGATTACGGTACTCAGCAGACACACACACACACACACACACACACAGACACTCATATTCTTGTCTTTCTGGAACCTGCCAGGATGGGGAGCACCCCAGACGTCCATCCAGTGTGTAAATTGCCATGTTTTTATGATTCTGAGAACATTTAGTCCTTGCCGTGGGGTTAATACTAATACACACACACACACACACACACACACACACACACACGGTACAGACGGCATGACTCAGAATGAGGTCATTCGCTCTCCCACTTGTTGGAGGGGTACTGCTCACGCTCCGCTCACTGCCCCCACATGACTCAGACTCTGGCAGTGGAGTTATGAATGAACAGGCTCTTCTCATCCTCTCTCCTTCATCATCGCGGCTCACAGGGAGCCGTACTGCTCACAGTTGGTCGTGACACACTTTACACCTCCTCTACCTGTCAGAGCACGAGCCGCTCGCACTCATTGGGAACTGGAACAGAGGGAACACAAATGTGCAGGCGGGAAACACTCCGATCTGTTCAGCTAGAAAAAGTTCAGAGCTGGTTGTGAGAGGGAAGTAGAGGGCTGCTGTGCAAAAGTGAAAAAAAAAACCCTGTGCAATTTTTTCATACACCGTGGACTGTATGTACACTGCAAACTATATAATGACAATGTACAGAGGATTTTTACACTGTGGATTGTACTTCTTACACTTTGCACTATATTACTGTGAACAATACTCTTACATTATGCACTGTAGTCTTATATTGTAGACTGTATATTAACACTGTGTATTTTTGCACTGTTCACTATATTCTAACACTGTGCATGGTGTTCTTACATTGTGCAGTATATTCTAACACTATGCACTCTTGCACCATACATAATCTTTTTAACACTGTGTGCTATATTCTTGCACTATATTGTTACATAAACACTGTATTTTCACACTATGCACTATATTCTAACGCTGTGTTAGAATGTTCTTACATTGTACACTATATTCTAACTCTGTACACTATATTCTTACACCATTTTCTTGCACAGAGCATTACATATCTTGCAGTGTACACTATATTCTTGCACTGTATGCTTACATGGGTTACCATATTCTTAGACTATGCACTATTTTATTGTGCTGTTTTCTTACATAGTGCTCTTTATTCTTGCTCTGTGCACCACACTGTTCTACTGCACATTACAAGAGCTGTACACAGTATATAATGTTCCACACGTCATTTAGTGGTGTTTCTAGTGCATCAACCGTTTATTAAAAATACAGTTCACTTGTATTCTCTGGTGTGGACACAGTCCTTGCACTAGAACTGACTACAACACCACAGAAGTGCGTCATTTAAGAGCTCGTTTTATCAGTGGGTGGCTGGAATATGTAGGATAGTGTCAGATTGAAACTTCAGATTGTCTGTTTCTTCTTCCTCTGAGTCATTGTTTCTATTGTCTTGTTCATTAAAGGAGTCATTTTTTCCTTTTATTTATTCAAAGAAATGCACGACAGTTACTGTTTTTCACAGTCATTCTCTCATTTAGATCCAGGAAATAAAAGCCCATATGGGTGGAAAACGCGCGCACAATCATGTGCTCCACTCTTCGTCCAGAGAGAACACAAAGAGGAAGCAAAACTGTCTCCGAGGCATGCTTATATCATCTCTACGTCCTTGTTCAGCCTATTAATAGATGCTATCGCTTTTTATATCCATGCTTACAATAGCAGCTCTATATTCAGAAGCATAAACTAAGAGAGAGAGAGAAAAGAGAATAAGAGAAGTGATGATGATGATGATGATGATGAGGATGATGACCATACTGTCATTTTAGCTCATCATGAGTTTTTATGCCACACTGTCAGAACACAGAACAAGTAGGTGAGGGGTGGCCTTGCGACAGTGTGTGTGGTGCTGAGGATGAGGTTATGGCAGTCCAATGTTGTATTATATTAAAACTAATATGCATATACTTATATGTATGAATATATGTATAAATATTTATGGGCAAATGTAATGACACTACATTCAAATTCATGCCTTTAATATGGAGTTTGTGCCCTCATTGCAGCTGTAACAGCTCCTACTCTTCTTGGAAGCCTCTCGACAGGACTTTTAGAGTTTTTGTCAGATTTTGTGTCAATTCATTCTGTAGAGTATTTATAAGGTCCGACACTGATGTTGGATGAGAAGGTCTGGGTCAGAATCTTAGTTCCAGTTCATACCAAAAGTGCTGGCTGGGGTTGAGGTTAGGATCCTGTGCTGCCAGTCAAGTTCTTCCTCACTGAACTCTTCCAGCCATCTCTTTATGGAGCTTTTTTTGTGCGCTGGGACACAATCATGCTGAAATAGAAAAGGTTCTTTCCCAAACTGGTCTATTGAATCATTAGGATTGTTTTCACTGGAAATAAGAGGCCATCGTAATTGTGTGTAAAATATATATATATATTTTTTGTTTGTTTTAGGGACTCCCTCTCTTTTTAAGACCTACATGAATTAATGGTAAAGAGGTGTGACCTGTCTGTACACAGTGTTCCTTCCCAGCAATTGTTGGTATGTTGGACAAACTTTACAGATCGTTCTCATTCAGCTGCTGCTGTTCACCATCTGACCCCCCCCACTATATTAAAGGCATAAAACGATATTTTCCCTCACCAGGTTATTGGCACTTGCTATAAATCAAACATGATTGGTTCATTACTCTTTGGTGTTTGATCTGACATGCTAGGCCTTCAGTCCAGCATCTGAAGGTCTGACCAATGGGAGAGCTCACTTAGCTTCATCTAGCTCTTAGCTTCCATCTTGCCCATTCACCTGCACATCACATACCTCATGACTCAATGCATCCAGCAATCTTGCACATTTCATTTTCCATTTTCCATCTGGACATTTTTACTTATTTATTATTTTTTTCTTTTTTGCACTACTACTCTTGCACCACTACGTTTGCACTATTAGCTGCATTATTTGTACACTATGTGTCATTTGTGCCCACTTGTGTGTGTTGTGTTTATTGTACAGTATATGCCTATGTTTCCTGCACTGTATGTATATCACTAAATGTCTAATTTTATGTGTATAGAGATCTAACAACTACCGAAGTCTATGCTATAGTAACACTAATACTAATGTTATGTATTAAATCAACTTTTCAGCCCTCTATACATCTACAATCCTCACAAACACTTCCTTTACTTTCACTTTTAAAGAGGCCTCATGCTTTCTTTTTGTGGAATTTTAATATTCTTTATTATATTTTAAGTTCAGTTTTACTTTTATTGATTCGTAAAAATCTTCGTAAAAATCAAATTGCTCCATGAATCACTAAAATAATTAGAACTCCTACATTTACATATAGACACTTCTAAATAATTGACCAGGTGTTTGCCTCACAACATAAATGAATTGTTGGGAATTGAATTTTTTTTTTAATTCTGAGGTGAAAGGTAATATATGCTAATATGTACTGCTGAAATTCAATTTTATTTATCTGTTCAGTTAACAGCGAATACTGTTAAAATGTTTAATATGCAATTTATATACTGGACCATACACTTGTAACTTATTTTCCCGTTATATACACAAAACAACTTGTTTACACTTTATTCTGTTTATTTATGTTTCAGTTAAGGCAGCTTTTTAAGTACAGAGCCCACGGAAACAGAGATTTACATATATCAGTCTTAAAGGCTCAGTATCAAACATTCGTGCATGAATTAGTCTGAACCCTTTTACTGAATTCACATCACAAATGTCATAAATGGACATTATAAAAAGTAAAATGCAATCATCATGTGAGATATATTTCCCAAACACTCCTAGTAAAATATATTATCATTAAGTTTATTGATTAATTGATAATCAACATAATTCAAAGTGATGACCCAGTAACCATGTGTTCTTAGCAGTGATGGGAATAACGGCGCTACAAATAAACGACATTACTAACGGCGATACTTTTTTCAGTAACGAATAATAAACCAACTAATGTTTTCGTTACTGACAATAAATTGCACTTTACTATAACTGAGAACACTGAAACGGTTTTCATGAGAGCAGCGTCTCTCTCAGCCATAAGACCTCTCTTTCTCTGGGGGGTGTATGTGTGTGTGTGTTCGGGGCCGGGGCGGGACACATAACCAATGATGATAAAACTGAGAATGCGATGATTGGCTTAGATTGAGTAAATCAGAGGCAGAGTAGTGCGGGTCATCACACGCACGGTCAGTCAAAGGAAGTTTAAGTGCTACTTTTCCCTCGCTGAGGTTAAAGGCAAAAATGTTTATGTGACGTGTAACTTATGCCCAGGAAAAAGTGTCTCTCTGCGTCGGTGATTAGTGTACAATGTTTTATATTTATTTTATAGTTATATTTAGTTTAGATTTAGATTTTGGGCGGCACAGCGGCACAGAACTAGCGCAGTTGCCTCACAGCAAGAAGATCCTGGGTTCGACTCCCGGGTCGGGAGAAGGGTCAATCTGTGTGGAATTTGCATGTTCTCCCCGTGACCCCGTGGGTTTCCTCCGGGAACTCCGGTTTCCTCCCACAGACAAAAACATGCATGATTAGCGATAGGTTAATTGAGCACACTAAATTGACCCTAGGTGTAGTGTGAATGTGTGTGAGTGTGTGGCCCTGTGACATGCTGGCGACTGTCCAGGGTGTACCCTGCCTTCGCCCGTAGCAGCTGGGATAGGCTCCAGTCCCCCCTTGACCCTGAGTGCGGGATAAAGGGGTAGAAAATTGATGGATGGATGGATAGTTTGATTTTTTTAAAGTATCGCAATAATTGCTTTGCCTGGTAATTAGTTACTTTTAAAAGGATGTAACTCAGTTACTGACACAGTAACTATTTGTGAGAAGTAACTAGTAACTATAACTGATTACTTTTTTAAAGTTACCTGCTCAACACTGGTTCTTAGTGCTGTTATCACAGGTTCAGAAAACCTCTTTCCAGTTTCTAAGCCAGAAGGCCTCTAGTTCCATTGGCCACCATCACGTGGGTGAAAATATTTAGATTTTTTATGATGTTATTTTTACAGGTTTCTGTGTATAAATATGGAGGGGAGAAGATAACAACAACAACCCTTTCTATCTCCGGCCGCTCTCATTTTCATTCTACCACCTGCGGTCGCAGGGTCGTCACTTTTTGGTCCTGAAATCACAGTGTGTGCTTAAAAAGCCCCAATCTGTAATCAAAGCAAAGGACAGGCTTTTTTACAATATGGCAACAACAGTGCCATCAGACTGCAGCCACTGAAGCTCTCAGTGTGTGATTATCATGCTCTCTGAATGTAAACTCTTCATTTGGTTGGGGCCTTTTTAGGCCTCCGCTGATTGTTGGACTTTAAATTCTGTTTGAAAAGTCGGGAATTGCGGTTTGTGATCATGCAAAGGGAAATCAGCACTTTATTTGGTGGAGTTAAAGAGTCAATATGTAGTAGCTACTAGTAATTGTGAAACGATTCCTTCTTGAGTAACTGACTCTTTGCAGTGTCAGTGAATGGAACCAGGGGTCTTAATGTCTACAGCACAAATACAGCAATTTTTATTCCTCTCCTAATTCACCAGGGAATTTACGCATGTCATCTAAGTTTCATATGTAACATTAATGATGGTAAAATACAAAAAGAATATTTTGTTTTACCATGTAGCCCTCCTCCTGTGTTACATTTGATCCAAAAATGCCTCATAAAATCTCAGTAAAACTGTGTAACCATTTCGTGTAATACTTTCTCTGTAAAATCATTGTAACTATTTCATATAAAAGCTTCCTGTGTGATCTTTAAGATTCAAAACAGACGTGCAGTAAAATAAAGTGCTAAAATATCTCACAACTTTGTGGACCAAAGAGTCTGAGAGAGGGTTTATTGATTAGGTTTATTAAAACATTTAGTTATTATTCATATTCAGAATTTCTGATGGAAAGACTACATATTCTGCTGTGGATGAACTGGATAACAACATGAACACAGATATTTACAATAACAACCCACCAGTGAACCCACATGTGTGTTCTGAGGTTTTATGTGTAATGTTAATGATGGTAAAATAAAATAACCAAAAATCTTTGGTGATTACTTTGTTTTACAATGTTCCCCTTTACCTCTATTACATTTTATTCCCAAAAAATGCATCGTAAACCTCTGCACAGTGTTTCAGGGAGTGTAATCAAACCCATTTCATGTAACAGCTTCCTGTGAGATCTCTTAGAACCATTAAATATGGATCAAAAAGACATGTAGTAAAATAAAGCGTTGTGAAATCTCCAACATTTGCCCTTCTTACCCAATGACCAAATAAGATAAAATAGCCTGAGAGAAGGTTTATTGATTAGCCCCTGTATGGGCTGGCCCAGTTAACGCTGGGCACGATCTAAGTCACATGCCTGAGAAAAGATCTAATCCGGGGATGGAGGGGCCTTTTGTCTGACTGAAGAAAAGCTCCCTGGAGGACTTGTGGTTTCGGGCCTGTCACGCTGCCATGCTAACGGCAGCGATTAGGCTGTGATTTGATGGGCCAGTCGATGGGAGCTTTACAGAACACCAGGTGGGACATAAGGTAAAGGGGTATTAACCTATTATACCACACAATGAACTTCAGTCTAGCAGAACAATCACTGTGGGTTTTTTAAGGCCCCGAAGCCAAACCCCCAGCTCCCCACACCCCCCTCCTTCACCTCCACATCTCAGGGATGAGGTTGTGCAATAATGATCCCAATTAAAAACTCACTGCCTGTCAAAAGTACAGGCATTCTCAGTCCTGTACTGAAGCAATGAGCCACTTGAGTTCATACATTAGAGTGAAACTAAGAAACATACTCACTTTAGACACTTTCAAAAATTGGCCCCAAAAAATCCTCCCTTTTGGAGTAGTTTACAAACTGGCAGCATTAGAAATGAATATGTTCCCTCCATGCTACTTTGTGTTTTAACTTTACAACCATTACAAAATGTGAACAGTGGCTTTACAATATCTGTTGGAGATTGAGGGCAGAACATGTCATTACTGTACAAATACTTGTACTCCTGACAAATTACATACATTTTGTAACAGTGGCCTAGTGGTCAGAGCGTTCGCTCGTGAGATCAGAAGGTTGTGTGTTTGAATCCCTGGACTGCTAGTGATATCTCTGGGTTATGCATGAGCAAGTTACCCATCCCCATACTCTGCTCCCGGGGTGCCCCTGCTTGGTGGCAGCCAACTACTTCACTTTGTGAATGGATTAAATGCAAAGAACGAATTTTACACTGTTCACACTTGTGTGCTGTGGTGTGTTCACTTTTACTTTATATGTGATTTTAGAGAGTTGAAAAGGCTGTAAACCTTTAACATATAAGTTCTTTTTTCAAACATCAGAATTCAAATCCTGCAGCGGACAAACACAATGACTACAAAGAAAAAATATACAGTAAATCATACCGAAAAATGGAAAATAAATAAATGTGTAGCTTATTACTTATCATTTACTAATAAGTCCACATTTTGAAATACCCTTTGTGTCTTGTGAAAGTGATTTATACTGTATATTGTATCAAAATAAAAATAATAAAAATGATCTCCATGGTGACAGCCATGGACTTTCCCACCAGACGTGAGCCCGAACAGCTACAGCTGACTTTTTTTTGGCAAAGCCGCGAAGCTGTGATTCATCTTCTACTGAATGTTCACTTTGTTTGGGGTGTGAGGCGGGGGGGCTGAGTTTGTTTTGGTCCCGCAGCATTGTTTTCAGTCATCCAAAAAAAAAAAGTGTGTGGGGGGGGGTTGCTCCTCAGGTCCCAGGTTGAGGGTTTCTTCACTTTTCCACTGTACTTGCCTTGTCATGCACTGGTCATTTCCCCCAGAATGGTTCCTCACTTTCTGTCTTTTTAGATTGTATCTACATCCACCTGTGTTGATAATTTTACATATAGAAGAAGTACTTTAGGAACTGTCCAAGTGCCATGTGCTGTACAGATCTTGTCTTTGTTTGTAATGTTTGTTTGTTTGGAATAAACTTTTTGTCACCTTAGATTTCCAAAATTTCATTTTCATTTAATTTAAACTGTTAGCAAATTTATTGCACATTATCATGACCTATGGTCATGAATACATCTTGTCGCAGGATTGCGACAAGATGTATTCATGACTAAAAAAGACTGTATTTACAAATATCGTATAATGTAGTTTTTGTATTCACTACCACTAGTTAGCAGACATACTTTGATTCAAGACGAAAATTTCGCCATCATCCTATTCAAAGTTTTGAGTAAAAAGGGGTTGAAATGAGCCTTGTGTCATTGTGTGCGATAAGCATGTTGGATTTTAGATAGCTTAGGAGAAAAAAATGCCAAAAGGCTAATAAAAAGTTGTCCGTTGATTATGTCCTGCGAATGATATTCGGCGATTCTGAATCTGAAGGGGAAAATTTGCCTTTTGTACCGGGACACGCGTGAGAAAGTCGTGCTCCAACCGGTATTATTGATGGTTTCCACTTTCCTGATCATTATGAACAAGGATAAAAAGACAAAAAGATCAAAAGAAAGAAAATAACTTCCAAACATCAGTTCAATATCAGCTGTTTCCGGAATATAATGAAATGTAAGGTGGCTGCCACTTCATGACGTCATTATATGCAAATGAAATTAAATAAACTTCAGGTCATGTCCAACATTTTTCTAATTAAAAATAAGCCTCTATCTTTAACCACTTTTAAGCCACAAGCTTTTGAAATTTTGATGTAAAATGCCAGTATTTAAAAATAAAAATAAAAACGGCGCTTAAAGGGTTAAGTCTTAATGCACATGTATGCACTGCAGAGTACACTTAACTGCTGTTTCCCACACTGCTACAAAATAAAATACTGATGTAAGGACTGTACTGTAATGCATGCAAAAATGTTAATTTGATATTAGCAGGTAAATACAGTCATAATCATTTATTTTACAGTAACAAAATAAGACGGCTTTAAGAAAACAAAACATAAATCATTAGAACACTTAAGACACTCCATGTGGGAAATTCTGGACTGCAGTTACACAAAAAGGGCAGCAGCCAGTCAGAAGCAAGAAGAAATAAATAGCCTTCTTGGATTGGTTACTTTCTAACCTCCTGCCTTTAAGTACAGCAGCATTTCACCATCCCAAGACACACTTTCTTTATGTTCTCTGGACAGGACCAAAATCTTTAAATTATGTTTTATTTGAAAATGTGGCTGAACTTACATTAATAGTTATGTAACTAAATTAGTAAATTAAAAATGTCTTAATAAAGTGGGGAAAAAAAGTATTTAGTCAGCCACCGATTGCGCAAGTTCTCCCACTTAAAATTATGGCAGAGGTCAGTAATTTTCATCACAGGTACACTTCAACTGTGAGAGACAGAA
>JBBKCR010065260.1:0-10290 GCA_037577295.1 Ladigesia roloffi | reverse complement strand
CTGATTTAACGGTAGAGCAGTACGTACAAATTCAAATGTAGTACCTACACACGAAGTATGCGATTTCGGACGCAGCCACAGAGAGTGGATGTTCCAGATCATATGAACGTAAGTGTTCTGCTGGTGAGAATGCAGGCTATCTCTCCATGGTAACACCATTTTGTCTTCTAAATGGAGATGAACAAATATCGATAGATGTTTCATCACCATTAAATGTTTTCTCGATATAAAGAAAGATAGAAAACAAGAAGAAATAAATAGCTTTCTCGAATTTGCTCATTTTAAACTCCCGCCTCTAAGTTAAACAAGACTTTCAACATTCCAAACCGACTTTCTCTGTGTTTCTCTCTACAGTACCAGAACATGTAAAATGCAAATGTAGCTGAATTTATGTACATATTTATGTTATAAATGTAGCAAGATTTGATCTAAATTACATATTTTTTCTTTAGCAGTAAAATGCAAGAAAAATGGTATATTGCCATGAAAAAAGCTGTGATGTCTGGGCCTCGTCCACCACGCCCCTCGTCCTTATGCTGGGCTGCTAAGCACCATGCCCAAACATAAACAACCAGCAGGAGGACAAGGGGGCTTGGTGGACAAGTCCTGGACGTCTCAAAAAAAAATTTGAAGAATATCTGCACTTTCCGCATCAGTGTGGGGCGTTCAGCGAAAATTAATTTGTTTGGTTGTCAAAAAACCCCACGATGGACTTAAACTGCTACTGCCAATCTGTGTAATAGTGGGGGTTTACTGTATATGTAGGACTGCAGAACATTGTATCAAGGGCAGGTGGCTTGAGGGGTGAAGTATATTAAATTTGTCAATTACATCTTCAGGTGATCCATCAGGAAGAAGGGATGTATTTGTGTGTAAACCTATGAAAGTCTATGCAAACTGGAATGTTTTAATTAAAAATAATTCTTTTATAACTGTTAATTATGATATGCATATACATTTGTTTAAGGGTAGTACTCAGCGTTTGCTTGGAAAGGTATTGCGCAGGCCAGGCCTCCCCTAATCAGAAAGTGTTTGTTATTAACAATAAGACATTTTACCTCCCTCTGGCTGTGCAGTGTCTGTGGAGCTGGTGGGGTTGAGGGCCCAGTGGAGCTGCCGGCGAAACTCATCCCGGTCTTCAGCATGAACGAGCTCATACACACTCTGATGGACAATGTCTGACTATGAAAAGCAAACAACGACACGCTCCATTGAGAACAGCTGTATAAACATGTCAATTTGAGCTGGTGTTTGGAAAGTTGTTCTGTCACACTGTACTACACTATAGTAAGCATAGGGGGTGAAATGACTTACGTTTTTTCACCAAAACAACAGAATGTGGTGTAAGAAATGTCTCCATCAGGCATTGGCTTGGGGTGGGTGGAAGGGGTGTGTGTGTGTGGAAGGGGTCTTTGTGAGTGTGTGTGTGTGTGTGTGTGGGGGGATGCCTTACTGGATTATTTAAATTATTACAGGCTTATTGGCTGATTTTCTCAAGTCCATCTAAAACATCTATTTGTTTATTGCAGTCGTTCTCAGCAAAACATTAGTTCGATTTATGTGTAGGCATGTTACTGCCCTGTCAGCATATCAAGGCAAAATAGAGCCATGAATGTCCACATTTTAAAACATTAGAGACCAACCTGATGGAAGCCCAGATAATCCTGAACAGTTGAGGAGGCGTAGAAGATCATACCACCAGCAGTGACCACCAACACAAACCCATTTATGACCTGCAACAGAGCAGACGCCAAAAATTCTCTGTATTTGTTATCAGTGTTTACACATTCGTAACACACCCTCAGTGTTTATTATCAGTGTTTACACAACCCCAACACACTCTCAGTGTTGATTATCAGTGTTTACACATCTGTAACACACCCTCAGTGTTTATTATCAGTGTTTACACATCCGCAATACACTCTCAGTGTTGATTATCAGTGTTTACACATCCGTAACACACCCTCAGGGTTTATTATCAGTGTTTACACATTCGTAACACACTCTCAGTGTTGATTATCAGTGTTATCACATCTGAAACACACTCAGTGTTGATTATCAGTGTTTACACATCTGTAACACACTCTCTGTTTTTATTATCAGTGTTTACACATCTGAAACACACTCCCAGTGTAGATTATCTGTGTTTACACATCTGTAACACACTCTCAGTGTTTATCAGTATTATCAGTATTTTATCAGTGTTTATCAGTTTATCAGTATTTACACATCTGTAACACACCCTCAGTGTTTATTATCAGTGTTTACACATCCGCAATACACTCTCAGTGTTGATTATCAGTGTTTACACATCCGTAACAAACTCTCAGTGTTGATTATCAGTGTTTTCACATCTGATACACACTCAGTGTTTATTATCAATGTTTACACATCGGTAACACACTCTCAGTGTTGATTATGAGTGTTTACACATCTGAAACACAATCTCAGTGTTTATTATCAGTGTTTACACATCTGAAACACAATCTCTGTGTTTATTATCAGTGTTTACACATCTGAAACACAATCTCGGTGTTTATTATCAGTGTTTACACATCTGAAACACAATCTCAGTGTTGATTATCAGTGTTTACACATCTGAAACACAATCTCGGTGTTTATTATCAGTGTTTACACATCTGAAACACAATCTCGGTGTTTATTATCAGTAACACACTCTCAGTGTTTATTATCAGTGTTTACACATTCGTAACACACTCAGTGTTGATTATCAGTGTTTACACATTTGTAACACACTCTCAGTGTTTATTATCTGTGTTTACACATCCGTAACACACTCTTAGTGTTGATTATCATTGTTTTCCCATCTGAAACACTCTTAGTGTTTATGACCAGTGTTTACACCTCCGTAACACAATCTCAGTGTTGATTATCAGTGTTTACACATTTGTAACCCACTCTCAGTGTTTATTATCAGTGTTTACACATCTGAAACACACTCTAGGTGTTTATTATAAGTATTTACACATCCGTAACACCCTACTTCCATTATTAGGGCTGTAACCGAATATTCGAATATTCGAGTATTCGTTCGGTGGGGTGGCATTCGAATATTAAATTTGAGATTCCAGTATTCGAAAGAAAAAACAATTTTTACAGGTGCTAAACCAAGCGCGTCTAGCTCCGGACTGCTGGAGAGTGGAGCTCCACTCTTAACAACCCATGACGTCAGTTATAAAACTAGTGGATAAATACGTAAACTCTGGAATACAGCATTTTTCAGTTGGAAATAATATTGACACCACATATTTAATGTTAATAAATAATAATATTTTGTTATTCACTTTAGTTCATTTATTCGACTTCCACTAAAAACTCAATATGACCTTTCCAACGAGCCCGAGCACGGAGTTCTCCTCTACCCAGACCGGAGAAACTTTCCAATGCACTCCAGGTCTAATGGTACTTTTTTTATTGCCCAGCTCGGCCGTGGAAAAAACAGCTTTAATTGGAGGCATACAATGTTTAAAGCTCACTAGGGACATATCAAAAAGAAGACCATGGTTTGCCTGAATGTGGATAAAAACACCAGAGCAGGACAGTAAGAAGCCTTATGAAGGTGTTCGATGGGGATTTGTGACCAGCAGTGAGGATTTTATAGGAGAAATTTGAAATGACGCACTTTGAGTCCCCAGAGAGACGCACCGCCCGGAGCCACACCGTGAACTGAAGTAAGAAAAATTGTTTATTTTGCACTTCGCCGGCAGTGTTTACAGCTGACTGGTGGTGAAATGAATGCATTCGAGTTGGTTTTGAAATGTTTGTGCGAGATTTGTCAAGTTTTGTGGCATTTTGTTAAGCCGCTATCTGGCTAATACAATTGCTAATAGGAGCTTGCCGGTCGGCTGGGTCTCGCAGCAAATTCAAAATGTTGTTGTTTATTTATAATTCTACTTCGAAAATATGGATTTCTGAATCAGCCCCCTCCCAGCGAAGCTTCGAATATTCGATGTGTTTAACTACCGAATACTCGAAGCTCAAAAAATGGCATTCGTACCAGCCCTAGTGTTTATTATCGGTGTTTACACATCTGAAACACACTCTCAGTGGTAATTATAAGACAGTACTTATTACAGGTGTTTAAACATATGTAACACTCAGTGTTCATTGTAGGGAGGTATGTGTGAGTCACAGCAGCTCACCTGTAACAGCAGCTCTCCTTCTGGCAGCTCTTGAATTTGAGATTTTTCAAAGTGGTTGGGTGGCTGGATGGATCTGTTGGAGTTCAGCACCACTAAAAAGAAAAAAAACACAGTGAGGCTGAGAATCTACATCACAAATAATTCTGTCACCTAACACCAGACTGCTAATTCACTGTGCGATTCTTGGTGGTTAGTTTTTCTATTATAAACTGTGGATTAAACAAACTAATCATTCACTGTTTCAGGTCAGTGAGACATGTAATATTCACAGTGCTGCACTGATTACTTGAGATGTGCGTATCTTCTTCAAGCCAGTACTGGAGATCCAAGGCTAATGTTGGCAGCACTAAAAGTAAGTAATTACTGAAAGATTTTCCCCAAAACTTCTAGGGACCCTCAACCCTTAACCAGCTTCTTCTTAAGGTGGATCAGACTTGTGGACATTAGGATTGGGTTCAAAAAATCGATTCACCAATAGATTCTCGTTCAAAAACTACGATATCAATTCAAAAATTCGCAGATCGATCTTTCCCTGTCGACTGTGCGCTACATCTCGTGACAGTGTTGATAGTTTTATGGCTTTAACCAGTTGTGGTCACTGCAGTTTTAAACCTGCAATGGATGTGTTTATTCCACCAGTTTTATGGTTACAGGTGTTCAAACATTTTTATGGTTATCATTTCATTGTTAAATCGACATTTTCACAACAGGATGGCTAACTCTGTCACTGTTATGACAGAAGTATTTAAATAAAACCTGGAAATTCATTTATTCCTAAATTATTTTAATTCTAAATTATTTTCTAAATTATTTTTGATTCCTTCTCTCTGTTTCACACACACACACACACACACACACACACACACACACAGTTGTTTGAATTTAAATAGACAATACTATAATGTTAGATTGGATGAATTGTGAAATAACCTCATATAAACTCATTGGCAAGTCTACTGTCCACAGGTAATATTGCAGTACAGTCCGTCAAGACAGGGATATCCTCCACTCAGGTCCATTTATAACCAAGCCAAACTAGGATTAACACAAAGAAATCTGTAAATAAATCGATATCAAATCAAATCAAATCGGATTCATGAAATTGGCAACAATACTCAGCCCTAGTGGACACGGTTTAGGACACAGTATGACTTACTGTGATCTATAAAAATGAACAAAAATTCAATAAGGCAGAGCAGACTTGTGAACGTGGTTTAGGAAAAAACTAAACAGCCATTCCAGATGACACTAGAGCTGCGGTTCACACGGCAGGACTGATCTTGGGTCAGCTGACTCTAGATCAGCACTCCTGCTCCCGAGGCGGTTTGCGAAAACAGACCCTGTTGTGTAAAAATGCATGGCATTATTCAGCTCCACACTGAAGTTCAGTTCATTTTTACAGTAAGTCATACTGTGTCCTAAACCATGTCCACTAGTCTGATCCACCTTAACAAGATGGTAAAGAAAATCTTTGGTTAAGAAAATCTTTAAGTAATTAATGACTTTTAGTGTTCTGGGGATGAAAAGATTTGGCTGACTATTGACGTCTAGTGATGTTAGTCTCATAGCTCCAGTTCTAAAATATTAAAGAAGGACTTTGGTGACCTTTGAAGATGTTCTAAATTACAAACACAATATTAAGTATGTTTGGCAGTGAAGCAGTATTTTTGTACTTCCTGTTACTTTTTCTTTAGATTCATTTAACAGGCTTTGCTTTATGCAACACGGTGCAACAGAGGTTATAAGCACTTGTGTGGAAGCCAAGTTTACTTAAGAAGTGATGATGAAACCAATCAAAGTTCAATATCCTCACAACCCCTGAACCATCAGAGCTGTGCTTTAAAACCAGTCTCCAAAAACACAGTTCAGTTCCTGAAAATGATTGATGAAATTCAATATTAATTTTATCCACTATTCTGTAAAACAGCAGAAAATAAATAAAATTCAATTTACTGTAAAAAAACAAACACAAACACCAAGTCACACCTGTTCACAGTGGAGGTAAATGGAACCAGATGTCTGGTTCTCTAAAATTATTCCATGGTATTACAAATGGTTCAAGTTGCACCAGCTGACACCTGAGATGTTGTTTTTCCTGATGCTTGAGGCGACGATTTTGGCCCTAAAACTAAACCCATTCGTGGTGGAGGGTTACATTAAGGGCGTCGTGTGGCAAAATAGTTCCTATGAAATGTGATTTAGTTTTGATGAACTGTTTTACATCATCAACATCTATACAGACACTCAGAGACACGTGGAGTTTCACTGGGGGCGATAAGAGAATAAACCAGCTGCATTTGTGACGTCTGGTTCCATTCACCTCCACTGTACACAAATCACAGTCTCTACAATGACCCGTTTCCTAACAAAACTGCTCTATTTTCTTTTAATTTCCCTTTTAAAGTTAAGAACATTTTTTTGCTTCTCCTGTAACATTATTTCATGTTGTTTTTATCAGAGCGATGACGTACAAAAAGCCCCCAGTTTGCGGTGTTATATCACAAGGTGCTTTTCAAATGAAGTAAACACATGCAGGAGAGGAAATGTGTACCAGTAGAACATTTAGATCGTATCTCAGCAGGCTTCCCTGCACTGTTCCCACACGGCGGGTCTGAAGAGCCCGACGCCTGGCAGCTCCCCTGACGTTCGCCGGTCAAAGCCAGCAGTCGGAGAACAACGCTTTCGAAACTCTTTTCTGTAAAGTCAAGAGTTCAACCAGCCTGTTCTCACGCAAACCTTGTAGTTCTGGACCCCTAGGACCAGTCACACAACAAAGCACACACACACACATTCGTCCACCCTACACGATGAGTTATAACACTAACGTTACATTGCCTAATAGGTCTGCACCGAGTAGGCTTGGGACCACCTTACCAATAAATAGTGCGATTGTATAAGGAGTCGCAATTATTGTTCTTCTTAGGTTTTATCCCATTTATTTAAATTTTGACCCATTTATTACTGCCATACCATATCTGAGCTCATATAGAACTTTAATATCTGGTGTATGGTGCATGTAATCAGTTTTTTGGTCAGTTGATCAGAGTATTCATCACTTAAAAACTCTTTTTTTTCCTCATTCTGACGCCTCCACAACATTTGGAGAGAGACAAAAGGGGAGATGTATGAGTGTAACAGGACGAGTAACTTTACAATTCTATTTGGGAAAGAAAGGTTTGGAAAATGTACTGTGATACCACACAGAGAGAAATATGCAGCTGACTTCAAAACAGGACACTTATAAAAGGATTTAAGTCACAGTTTGTTGTGGTTTAATTAAACATAATCAGCCCATGAACGCGGCGATGTGCACTTTTCCCCTCCGTTTTCGGACGAGCGTGTTCGCTCCACACAGTCGCAGTCATCCTTAACCATAAATGACTTTGTAAGCATCAGACCCCCCCGGTCTGATGCCCTGCTGTGAATTTTTTTTTCTATTCTTGTTTTTTTTGGGCTATAAAAACAACACTTGTGTGTCTCCAAAGTCTGGAGATCACACATCCTATTTTCTCACAGGATTTAGTTGTTATCAATGTGCAGCCTTGCATAGCAGTATAATCACTATATTGATACTTTGTCCATATCGTGCAGCCCTAGCATATGGACCATTCAAATTTCAGTTACCGCCGAAGTGGTTCTTGGCCCGCAGGTAGCCGACGCTCAGCCTTAAGATGGTCAGCTTGTCGAGTTTAGAGACGACATCCTGGTGGAAAGGGAGCAGGCTCGCCAGTCGGTCCAGTTCTTCATTTAGCCGGTCCCGATGCCTCTTGGAGGGGTTGGATTTGACACCTTCAGGCGGTGGTAGCTTCGCACTGCAAATAAAAACAAATCAGCATTAAAAACAAAAGTAGTAAAGCCTGTTTACGTGACCTGTGCACAGTTTAATTATTCAAGACCCCACTGGACAATATTAGCAGACGACAGCCCCAATCAGTTTGAGCTAATTAGCTTTAATTGATAGTAACAACAAGCCAGCACCCTTAAGCCTGCTAGAATCCTCCTGCAGTTTCTTCATAACTAACTCAACTGAACTGCTTAATCTGTGAACTGACTGAATCTCATCTGCTGCTATTTTATTGCACTTTTTTCTATTGCATTAACACCAAAATATATTTGTATGTAATTCTGCACCATTTATCTGGTACAGTTGTTTATTACACTACTAATCCTGTCATTGTTTTGAACTATTGTTTATTGGGTTTTTTATTACCTTTCATTCTTCTTTAATTCTTCTTTGTTGCACTCAGCATGCTAAACACCCAAGAATGTCCCACAAGATAAATAAAGTTCGTTCTAATCCAATGTTATCATAAACTAAAGAGGCTGGGGTGATTAGATTGCTCCATTCCACCTTAACTGGTGCATCAATTTTAAAGTGGAACAGCTCAAAGGCTACTTCAACTGTATATAACTTAATTCCCAGGTTAACAAAACAGACTGAAGTTCATTCGCAGCGTAAAATCCCTTGTTACTCAATTATATTGACTATATAACCTCTCATATCTCAGCTATATCAACTTTATAACTAAATAAACTGTATAACACCATGTTTTCATGTCATCACCAGACTTGTTTTACACCAGACTTGTTTTACTTATCTCAACTAAGCCAATCTGACAAACGTTAAAAGATTTAAAAAAGAGATTGCAGAGGGTTTACCTTCTCTGTGAGGGTTTTCTCCGCTTGCGACTTGCATACATGTTGCTGGAGCTCATAGTTTTGGGTTTTTTTTTAATCCTTTATAACGAAACAGTTGGTTGTTTGCTGAAGGCTAGCGATGGAGCTAGCCTGATAACATTTCTAGGACCAAAAAGAAAAAAGCGTTCAAAATAATAACTAAAAACAGAACATATTCACTGTAGTTAGAAAAAAAGACAGCAGAAAATGAGTTGTTGCCCTCGGAGGCGGGTTTCCTTCTTGTTTATCCCCATAATTTAGCAGGACAGCAAGTTAGCTTAGCATCGCCCTTTAATGTAACTAGGACTTCTAACTGAGCTAAGTTTTGAAAAATCGAGATTAAGTTACCCTGACTACGAATTGGTTCATTAGGATTATTTAAGACGAATAACGCACTGGCTGAGGAGTTAGCTCAATCACGAGCAAGCTAAGATAGCTGAAGGCTCTAGCTATCTGAGGTAAAGTTAGCCAAATAATCTTCATCTAACTACCTCTTGGAGCGAGGCACGACAGCATTGATTTGAAGTAAATATTACGAATTTACCTTTTATATATTTGCATTTGAATCATTTACTTATTCGAAGTTTACTCTGATTACTAACGCAGTCGTTACTCAAAGTGCTAACGATGCTAAAGTAGCCTACAAAACTGTCCTGTCAAAGCTGCAGCTCCTCACCCTGCAGTAGAGGGAGTGAACATTCACCAGTACATCCCTGAGATACACACTCCCACGCAATACCACACACTCACTACACAATCCCAAACACTACCACACACTCACTACAAAATCCCACCCATTCCTAACACAGCCCTTCACACTTCTTACAGTCCTACACATCCGACACAATCACTACACACTGCCACACACACACTACATACACAAACACACTACCACACACACTACACACTCCTAACAGAGTCATACACACTCCTAACACTGTCCTACAAACTCACCCACACTCACTGCATACTCCCACACAATCCTCACATTTTAGCTGAGGGTGGGAATATTCCTCTTTTAACCGCCTGGGCGACACACTCCCATACAATCCTACTCAGGCACTGCACATTCCCACACAGTCCTAGACAGTCCTAACACATAATAACACAGTTCTATACACTTTACACACAAGGAAGTGGTAAAGGATGAAGATGTTTGTTTGTAAAACATAGTTTATATTGTGTGAAATGGTGAGTAGAACACAGGTTCAGTTCCAGATTTCTCCTCGATTCCTAAAGGCCTTCTCCCTGGCAGCCTAATCCCCAGCATCCTCCTCCAAACACTCTCAGAGTCTCTCCTCATCATCCTACTCCCAACACTCTCAGAGTCTCTCCTTAGCATCCTCCTCCCAACACACTCAGTCTCTCCTCAACATCCTCCTCCCAACACACTCAGAATCTCTCCTCAACATCCCAACACACTCAGAATCTCTCCTCAACATCCTCCTCC
>JBBKCR010065219.1:0-10292 GCA_037577295.1 Ladigesia roloffi | reverse complement strand
GTGCTCTGTGTAAACGAGTGACGTATTCACACAACAGATCACTTACAGCGTTTGCGTAACCTACGCCAAAGAGCATACACAGTTCAGTTTCTCATAAAAAATGAACCACGGGGTGAAATCTGGACTTGTCTGTGCATGGTTTTTTTACTTTGAAAGGTCTGACGCCCATCCACTTCTATTAAATGACTACCAGCTAAAGCTAAATGACTACCAGCTAAAGCTAATAATCTGCGCCTTCGACTTGGATGCCCTGTGCGTAAGTAAATAAACATCAAATTTTCATTTTTGGGTGAACTATCGCATTAACCAATTTCTTGGTGATTTTGTATTGGTGTGTTGGTTTACTATTTCCAAACCTCGCCTTAAGGAAGTCCAAAACGTACAGTTCCCAACCAGTAGCTGCTTCAGCTGATAAATTTAATTAAATGAAATCCAGCGCTGCTGAAAGAGCTCAAAAAAATGAAAAGTCTGTGTTGTCTTCACATATACATGTATACATAAGATATATATAAGAAGTTGCCCAGATGGCAATACAGATGGTTTTAAGTTACTTAATTACTCTTTCACTTACTACAAGCTACGAAAGTTTTTTCCTTCTCCTGTAAAGTTCCCCTTCTGGAGGGGTTTTATCACAACAGAGAACACAAATGACTGCAACAGAAATGAAATCACTTGCTATTTTGCTAAATGAAAGAGTCATTTATTATGGCAATCAATACTTTCATTTCCTGAGTCTTTCAAATATCATTTGTCCATTAGAGCATCACAGAGGCTTTGTTGTCTTTTTTTGTTTTCATGGCTCTGAAGGGCTGCAGGGTACGTCCTTTTCCCTCCAGGGGACATTTATCCGCAGCAAGTCTGCGCTAAGGGAAATCGGCGGAGCATTATGGCGCTGAGGGAAACAAGCATTGTCAGGCTTTTAATGCAACAGGAAAAATGCGAGACAGAGGGTCATGGAGTAATCAAAGGTAGCCTTGCCAACAATAAACAGATTGTAGGGCATTTGAGCATCGTGTTCTTCAGAGAAAACAATGTCTTGTGGTTCTGTAAATGATAGCCTTGAGTTAACATTGATGTACACTAACAATTCTTCCCTGTTGATGGGGAAAAAAGAAAAAAAAAAATTTGAATTTTTATTGTCTGGCAAAAAAGCACATGACGAAAAAAACGAACAAGCGAGGGCTGCCATACTTGATGACTTGCTTGAGCTTGAGAACAGCAACATGATTAAATAAAATGCTGTGAGGGTGACATTTAAAGGGTTTGACAGAAGATCACTGCCAAATGATTAGTAATTGTTCTATATCTCAGCTGCCTAGCAACCCAGGGTGAATGGCACATGCCCGGGCAATAAAAAAGTAATGGCTGCATTTTCTGAGGTTATTATCTTAACAGGGAATAAAGCTTTCTAGGTTACATTTGCAATACACTTGGACCGAGATTTTGTTTATTCAAGATGAAGTGCCTCAGGTTTGACATTGTGAAGCTTTTTTTTAGCAGGTGGAGAGTGCCAAGGACTCCCCAGCAGACGTTTGCAGGGACACAAAACGTACAGTGGCTAAGCTCCGGTCCTAAGGGTGCCTCAGGCCCGGAGGACCTAGTCCTGGCTGCTAATTAGCCCAGTTCTGTCCTGCCCTTGTGTTAATTACTGTGGACGAAAGGAGATGAAGCACACAAAAAAAACCCAATCTACAGTCACAGAAGGAAGTTTTCAAAAACATACAGAAAAAGTAGTTCATACTCAAATGTGTGTGTATGGACTGCCTTGTTTCACAGAAGGTATGACTAGAACATCTGTAGGCCCCGGTAACAGCAGTCAAAGGGAGCTCTGTGGAAATGTGTCAGCTGAAACCACAGCATTGTGCAGCAACACCAGCAACACGAAAACCTCCACCCAGAAATAACAAGCTCGACGCGATAATGTGTCACACCCGATTCCTGTTTGAGGAGACGCATGCATCCCCGCCAGCACCAAATTTGACTGAAAACAAAATGCTCAGCTGGAGGTGTGAGAACGTGCAGCTGATGAAGGTGCCAGTGTCTCCGGGGCAGACTGAGTGAAAATGCCAAACAAGGCAGCGAGGCTGGAGCAATGGAGTGGCATTGGGCCGGGAGGTAGCACGAGAGGCGGAGAGTTAACTGGCCGTCTGGCACTTACTGAAGCGTCAACAGCATGCTCAGCTCCATGCTTTCACCATGAAAGTGTGACACGACAAAGAGCCAGGCAGGAAAATGAGAAAGGCTCGAGCACTCACTCTTCCACAGAGGCCTAATGGATAAACAGACCTGGGGGCTGGAGGAATGGATGGCGCTGCTCTTGGAGCAGGCCTAGAAGAAGCTGAGGAATGAAGGAGGAAACAATACACTCTCCTGAACCCTGTCGTCACCACAGAACAGACCTTCCTAGAGTGGCTGATTTGGGTTTAATCAGGAACTGACACTAACGGTCAACAGAACAAGCAGGGAAAGTGCCAGAATGCAACAGTAATTTTAATTGACTAATCCAACACAACAAGCACAAACATACTTAGAAACCATACAATCCACTGGATAGTTTAACATGAACAAAATTTTTTTAAATAATTTTTGTTTAATTTGCCCTGTGTTACAGCAAATTTAATGAACACAATGACAATGAAACCCATTTTCTTTAAGGGTATTATCATGGGGATCAGAGAGTGCGAAGGGTGGGCAACTAATGTAAAAATAAAATGATAAGCATATCTGAGTCTTAAAAATACAACAAAAAATCAAGACATGCAATGGTTTTATTCACCATTTCGAACATTGTACTGAACGGAATCCTGTTAAAAAGGATTTGTTGTCCTCGCTTTGTAGTTCAACATTCAGCTGGTCAACTGTTTACTATCATTCAGGAAAATATGCTTGGGAAAGCGTATTTTGGCGTACTGTGACACAGATTATTCTTATAGGATTAAATATTGCTATGCTTCTCTCCTTGACATGGTAAATCTCGACATGTGTACAAAGTAATGTCAGGTTACAGACAGCTGTAAGTGCTTAAGAAATTCAAACATCCCTCACTGCTGCCCTCTATGAGTTATTACCAATCATCAACTAAACAAGCATCCCGAACTGCTGCACTCTAAAAGAGTTATTACTAGGGATGAGAAATGATTTTCGAATACTCAACTATTCGATATACGTTAGAATATCAAATAGTTATTTTGAATACCGTTATCAATAAAGGGATTTGGGAAAAAAACACGTAACAGAAATGTGGATGTTTCCTCACCAATACATCATGTAACGCATTAATTCAGCCTGAGGGTGTCGCATTTTCGACAAAATTTCGAATAGGTCTCCTCGATTTTCGAATAGTGTTTTTTCCCAAACGTCACATCCCTAGTCATTACCAAACATCAGCTAACCAAACATCCCTCACTGCTGCTCTGCTGCCATCTAAAGGTGTTTTTACCAAACATCAACTAACCAAACATCACTCACTGCTGCTCTGCTGCCATCTAAAGGTGTTTTTACCAAACATCAACTAAACAAACATCACTCACTGCTGCCCTCTAAGGAGTTATTACCAAACAACAAAAAAACAAACACCACTCAAGCTAAAAACTAAAGATTCGGTTAACACACAACCAGACGAACATTACCTACCACCTCTAAAAGTGATATTGCACAAGTTAGAACATTGACATGTCCCACTAAATGTGTTTTCTGCATTAAACTGTTTGTAAACATTGGTCTAGATTTATAAAACAAATCTAAGTAAATTCTGTTTACTGCAATATAATAATATAAAATGAAAGCAAAGAACCATTGAAAACAACAGCAATCTGTGTAAATAACTATAATTAAATTAAATAATAGTGTCAATCATGTGAAAATGTAAGAATTGCATTAGGCCTATTTACTTCAAAGCAATTATTCTGCTGGCTAAAAAATGTAGCAACCTATTTTTCAATTACTTATGGTCCACAGAAATGAAAGACTGTTGGTAAAAAGGACTGAGATGTCTATGTGGGACTAGCCTACTGTCCAGTTACTATTGGACAACCCTTTGTATGGGTTAGTGATGTAAAGCATTTAGAGCAAGTGCAGTTGTTTCCACATTTGGCCAAAGAGCTTTATAATTTATGTTAAGATGAAGATCTCTGCTTGCTCTGATCTCTGGCCAGCTTCGTTTCTCTAGTCTATTTAGAGATAACAACAATAATTAATATTATGAATCATCTATTGTCCATAAGAATTGAATCTTGATTCTCCCACTCCCTGAATCATTTTCTTCCTCCTCATCCATTTCCCAGCCCTATTTCAGCTCTTCTGACAAGCTGATAATGACCACAGAGAGGCCGTTATCTTTAGAACCATTACTTTGAAACTGGTGATCTCCTTTATGATTAACAGTCAGTGATTCACACAAGAGGTTGAACATAGTGTAAGATTCTCTTCCATTTCTGCTTGTTTGCCTCCTGTAGGTACAACAGGGGATGTCTAACATCAGAATCAGTACCGTTTTTATTGGCAAAGTATGTGAGACACACATACAAGGAACTTGCTTTGATTCCAGTTGATGGTGTCTCTCAAGCACAACGGTCTAAAACAACAATAATATGTAAAGATACAATGAACAGGTAAATCTTATATATGTAAAAAAACAAGAATACACAATATATACCACAGAATGTACATAAGGTGCAGTGTCAGTCCAGTAATGTGAAGCAGTGTGATGGTTCAGCTGTTTGGAGGGAGATGGCGGGGGAAAGGAGCTGTTCCTGTGTTTAACAGAGGGCAGGGAATGAGGGGTCTGTGTCCTGGAGTGAGGGGTCTGGGATGACATTCCCTTATATGTGGAACTTAAAAACAACTGAATGTCCAACAGCAAATTATTTATTGTAATAGGTCTGTGCTAACTTCTTGTTCTTGTCTACATGCCAGCTCCATTTCTAGTCAGTCCATTTTACTGCAGCTTTTGAATGGAAATTTAACAAAAGAACCTTTAAATTTCCCAGCTTGCGGATCCACTTACAGCAGGAAAAGCAGGCAATCCGCAACTCACGCCACTAATGCAGGGGATTTGGGGCCACTTCCCACAGACTACGCCAAGGTCACGCCGGTTCCTGCAGCAAGTCGTTAAATTCTGGACACTGCGTTCAAGTATATAGCGAACTAGGAATGTGAAATTAAACAACGAAGCAGTATGTGTTCGAGGATCCAGCATTACCGCCCGCTGCCAATTCCAGTGGTGAAATTCTGATGGAACAAAAATGGTTCTGTCCTCACGTAAAAACTGCACCAATTAACGTAAGTTAATAACGAGCATCAAAGCTCCAAATCCCCTTATCCGTACTCTCCACGAGTTAAATGAACAGAAAGGATGTCAGATAAAGAGAAAGAGCGAGCGAGAGAGAGAGATAAAGAGAAACGAAAGAGGAAGGCAAGTGAAGGACTGGGAGAACTTGAAAGCTATAAAGTCAGGTCATTAAGGAACGGCGCTCCCTAACGACAACAACATCTTTCTGCCTTTGGGGCTGTGGGTATAAAGCTTTTAAGCTTCATAATTGATCTTCTACTCATTTGTATACAAGAAGAAAAAACAAACAGTAAGCAATAAACAGCGCAGCAGAGGAAGGAGCAGGCGGCCACTGAGGAATTAGGAGCATGAGAGAGTAAGAGGAATAAGAGGAGAAAAGGAGACCAAAGCTTTAAGAACGCAGCCCTTATCTCTGAGGGGGGGTGGCAAAGAGAAAGTGAGAGAGAGAGAGAGAGACAGAGACAGACAGAGAGAGAGAGGGAGGGAGGTAGAGCGTGAGGACAGCTGAGAATGTGTGTTTTTGTGTTTGTGTGCCAATGTAGTGAAGAACAGAACAGAGACACAAAGCAACAGAAATTTGAATGGAATATCCAGCCCATATATTTGGCATTAATATCTTGCATTTAGCACCAAGAGCTTTTTTTCATTACATAAATATTCATATTTAGGAGAGTGACAAATCAAAGGAAAAACATAAATCAATTCCTGGAGAAACCTAATGAGCGCAAATCCTGCCATACCAGTGTACTGTATGGCACGAATAAGTTACACACTGGTAATTAGCACCCTATTGTGCACCCTCTGATAAATGAATACTAAACAGATCCGGCTGACTAGTCACTATCTATGTGACTTTGAAAGAGGATTCAACACTGGGACACAGGTGGCAGGTTTCAGTCACGAACACTGCTCAAAGTATATCAGTAGTCAGTATAGTTCCATCAGTAAACACAGCTGGTCTAAAGCATTGTCAGTTAGCGTGACACATGAATGTGATACGTAAAAAACACAAGAGCAGCTGTTCCTCAGGTAACAGAGAGCCTCAATGCAGGATAAGATCCGACTCTGTCAGCAAAGAATATCGTTCCCAATTACACAGGAACAAAAACTCTCATTACAAAAAACAAATGATTTATTCAGTATTGTAAATGAAAATATTCAGTATTGTAAATGAAGACCCTGGTCTACAGAGACGTGGAAAAAGTTAAACGGTCAGAAGAGTTTTCTCCCAATATATTCTCCACAAAAGAACATCTAGTGTACACCAAAGCAAAGGTAGGTTTCTGTATGCTTAACTACAGTGAGAGGGTCCAGCGCCTCTGTCATGCTGTGGAGGGAATTTTGGCATGCTTTGGGTCCATTGCTTCTCCATATTTCTCCTTATGTTGGTCCCTGTTTACACACATACATATGTATACATAGGTTTACAACACCAGTCCAAATTTTGGACACACTTCATTCAAACATTTCCCTTGTTTTAACTATCAGCTTCATTGTAGATTACTATTGCAAATATCAATTGCCCTGATGACAGCTTTATTATTTCAGATTATTTCAGGTTCTTGAGGAATCAACCAGGAACGATATTTTATTAACAGGTGTTCTTCATCAAGTGTTCATTAGTGGAATTTTTTGCTTTCTTAAAGTGTATGAGATCATCTGTTCCAATGGCTCTACTCCACATTATGGCAAGAAGAACTTAACTAAGTAAACAACAGTCCATCATTATATTATTCTAAAACATATTCTGGTTTGTTAAACTCCTTTTTTTACTGCAAGTCCATGTGTCCCTTCAACATTGTGTTTATTTTCAATAATATACTATAAAAACAAAGAAAAACAAAGAAAGAATTTGAATGAGATGGTGTGTGCAAACTTTTGACTGGTAGTGTAGATCTACATAGTGTTCTTTCAATACTCTACTGTTGCATTATAGCTTTTAATGTAGTATTTTTGCTGCTCTTACCTTTTTTCTGTGCACTTTCAGCTGAAACAATGCATATTTCTAATAAAGGTTTCATTAATCTTATCTTATCTTGATAAGAGTGCTCTCTTTCAGGACGCCCCCAGTCACCAGGCATGAGGGGTTGGGGATGAAAATGATGTAATCATATGCTATGGTCTTCGGCCACATCTCAATCAACAACTTAGGGAGACTTTGGATCGACTTGATAAACAGTGTTCTCCTTCAACATCATCCAAAAAAAGTATTGCTCTACGGAAAAGGGCATCCCACACCCCTGATCAGTTCCAGAGACTTGTAGCATGGTATCTAGGGGTGGGCAGTGTGGGAATAATTTATACAGATCTTTAAAAAGTATGTCCCAAAAATGACAATATAATAAACAATGACATTATAGTAACTTATGAACTAATCAGTAGTTTCTGTGAAACAGTATTTACATAGATGTAGAGTAAGGAAGTGTGGCTGTTGCTTCTAGTATAAAGTTACTATTTCTGAGATATAAGGTTTTCTTACAAGAGCAACACTATGCGTACCTGTGTGTGTGTGTGTGTGTGTGTGTGTGTGTGTGTGTGTGTGTGTGTGTGTGTGGCGGGGGGGGGGATTGGGTCCTCCGGCAGCTGCGTGTGAATGGCATGGCTGAGCACTGTTGGGTAGTGAGTGGCCCAAAGGGAGTCCACCCCCAGGCCAGAGTGTGTTTTAGGGGGGCAGCCAGGAGCGTCCACACAGCAGGGGCTCCCACAGAGGGCTCAAACGCCAACAGCATGACTCACAGGACAAACACACAAACCGCACACTATATACCCTCAGTAGAGTTCACGTTACTTCTACCTAGCATCAAAGGTGGAGGCTGGATGGCCCAGCATTCTTTTAAAAAATGCCTTGCATTTTAAGTGCCTTGAAGAATTTATTTCTAATTCTAATCAACAAAAATTAACAATTGTGTAGAAAAAATGCCTAAAAGTAAACAAAACCTGATGTAATTTCTGTCAGCACAGACATGCAGTTCAAAACAGTATGTGCTGAGCTAACCGTGATGCTGTTTAACTTGTCAGATTCAATAAAAATACATTTTAACAGTAGTTTTCCAGTAGTTCATGGCACTGAGCTGTCAACAGTAATTTTTGCAGGGAAATATTACAGAATACAAACACTGTATAGTGAAGAATACAAGACAAATGCACACAGCGACCAAGGCAGCTCTGGAACAATATCAGCATTCTATAGAATTTAAATAGAATAGTTTCACACTGCCAGGTGTATCACACTTTTTATTCTAATTTAATGACTATTGTCGTGGTTATCATGAGCAGTTATCAGCTGCTGAGTCATGTTATTTACGTTACTTTCGTGTTATTTACGTTACTTTCGTGTTATTTACGTTACTTTCACAGGTCAACCTGTCCCGTTATCTCCCAGGCACTGGAATCAGAGTTAAAGCAGCAGAGGTAACACCCTGCTAAATAATTTGTAAAATGTTGTAAATAAACACCAAAATGTTGTAAAATCTTCTAAATAAATAACAAAATTTAAAAACGGAGATATTTACATTTGAAATCGGCATTTTTCACAGAGAGAACCCAAGCTGCTGCCAGTGTTTTCCACCTCTAAAGCCCCACCTTCACAATCAGAGGCATGTCTAGAACTTCCAGATGGACTTCTAGAGATGTTTCTTTCCCAAGAAACTGACCCCACATTGTAAATCAAAACAGGGCTGGTTAATTCCATCTTCTAATGTGTAAGGTCTCCTGTCCAGTTTTTTTATTCGATGTTGTATGTACAGAATACTGATTATAACTGAGAAAAGCTTATTATCATGACCAGTCAGTATTCTGTGGGGTATTTCAAGACAATAACACTGTAGCGCAGAACACAGTGTGATCAATGCCAAATTATTTTTCTGCTTTTAAACCATTCACCAAGTGAAGTAGGGGAGCAGTGTGTGGGGACGGTCCCTTGTTCAGGGATACCTCAGTGTTGTCACTAGTAGCCCTGGGATGCAAACCCACAACCTTCAGATCTCAGGGCAAACTTTCTAACCATTAGGCCACAAGCTGCGCCAGTTTAAACACAAAGAGATTAAATATATGGTTGAAAATTAGTCTGTTTAATGAAAAAAAGTTAGAAATGGTTTTCCAGAAGTCAGGCCCAGTGGAATTCTCTCTGACACTTAGTAAAAAACTATTCACTAGTTTCCCTTAAATGGAAAATGACATTTGGAATTGATAGACCTTTCTTAAAACTGACAAGTAGTGGTAGAATATATTTTTATAGAGGTATAATTAAACGAGCCCCCATGTTAGTGCTGATCTGCTGTCAGGCCTGATGTGACGGCTCCTTTTTTCTCTTGTAGCTCTGAGAGCTACTGAGGAAACGGCTTCAAAAGAAGTATACAATCAAATTTCAACTACTGCTGCGAGACTAAATGAAATTATGTGAATGAGTGTTATGACCATTCCACCCAGTAAACAATTCAAACAATAACAGAAGGCACAGGATCTACAGGTTAAGTGAAATACAGAACGGAGGTCTTACTGACTCGGGCATTTATTCCAATCTACTGAAATGGAACTGACTGAAACCCAGCTGGGCTTCCTTTCCTCAGTTATATTGCAATTTACACTAAAGCATGGCCAGGACCCGCCCGAACAAGGGGGGGCTGAATGAAGATACACCTTTTTTTCAGTATAAATTGTCACATGATGACCCAAGTACATAGTGTAGATATCATCAGCATTAAGGTCACACGGAAATGCATGTTTTATTATAAACAGGACATGAATAATCCTGTTTAATTGGATCTAGTGCAGCGCAGTATGTGAAACACGAAAAATCCCTGCACCGATATATTTTAAATATTATGCTAAAATAATACGCTTGCCTCAGAAAGTTAGTGTACGTTATTAAAGCCATCTCATGGTCTTTTAGTTTTAGCATATATATATATGTGTGTGTGTGTGTAAGTGTGTGTGTGTGTGTGTGTATGTGTGTGTGTGTGTGTGTGTGTGTGTGTGTGTGTGTGTGTGTGTGTGTGTGTGT
>JBBKCR010065210.1:0-10292 GCA_037577295.1 Ladigesia roloffi | reverse complement strand
TGGATTACTTGAGCACTGTTGTACGTCGCTCTGGATAAGGGCGTCAGCTAAATGCCGTAAATGTAAATGTAAATAAACCTTTAAAATACAGCTATAAAGATGATTTCCTTCACTTGCTTGTGTGATGAATCTGTAAACATTTTCTTGTTAAAACTTGCTATGTAGCAGATTTTATACCAGGAATCATACACATTATATTTTAATAAGATATATTTTTTGTTTGTCTGTTTTTCACGGCTAGTTGCATACCCTCTGTTGGACTGTGTTTCTTTGAAAATGTCCTGTGTAAAAAGGAAACTGTTATGGTAATTTGATTTAAATATTTGTATTGAAAATCAGTGCATTTTTGACTTTCATTTTTTAGGAGGCGAGGTCCAGCTACCGGAGAATCCTCACGGACTCGGCACGCAAACTCAACGCTCAGGGTTCGCAGCTCGGCGCCTGCATAGAGAAAGCCAGGCCGTACTATGAAGCCCGTAGACTTGCTAAAGAGGTGTGTGAAAGAGGGGAAAAGGGAAAAGGTGTCCTTTCCGAGACGAACAAGATTTCTGCCCTTGGTGTGGAAATCTGCATTCTGATTGGCGTTTGTCGCCACGCTTCTCATGAATGATAATGCTCACCTCCTCTGGGCGAGGATGGTGAAACTGACCCAGAAATATCCCTTGGCTTAATGATCATGATGGGGCAAGTCAGCCCGTGTGTCCCTTAATATGATTAAACCCTGGAAATACAAGATATGATTTGCAGATCAATTTTCATTAGCATTGTTAGAAGCCAATCTCACACATGTAATTGGACTGGTGGAAAACTCTCAGCAGAGGCCATAGAGTGTAATTGAAAACAATTGAAACAGAATTGGATTGTAAGTTTGACCTGGTAGGCCCTTCACTTGAAGAACTATAAACACACTCTGTGAGAGACCAAATGGACTCTACTCATAGACCATGATTGCTGGGGCCTACCAAACTTACATTAGTTTCTCTTCCACACTAATTTTGCATCGCACAGTTATCAAACATGGGACATATTATGCAAAACTCACTTTGTGCATTCTTTTGTATTTCCATTTGTGTCTCTACTGCAACAGTAATTATTCCAAGCAGTAATCACTATGAAGCAATAGAAAGGAATTATGTGCTTCTATGAGGCGTTTGGATGGCTCCCTTATCCTGACGTCAGAATAGAACTTGTCGAGACCCACCCACTAGATTAGTTGAAGATCCTCCATTTTTCTCGGCTGGATTTATGAGCATGCGTAAGATGCCGAGCACTACGGCTACAGGCAAAGGCAAGTCACCATGAAGTGTGTTCATCTCGCTCTGGGTCCGATGTGTTGGGTCCAACATATAGGGCTGATAGTGCCTCTGTTTTCTGCCATTTTCACGTACGTAAAATTCACAGCATAGTAATGGGATGGGAGGGGCGTGGCCAGCGACATCTTATTTGCATAAAAGGGACAGAGCCCTGAAACAGCTTATTTGGAAAGGGACTGAAACTATCAAGAGTAGAGCTTTATGTGAGAGTGATTTTGTGCAAAGAACTTCATGAACATGTTTTGTAGCTCATAGACTGATTATATAAAAGCGATACTATGTCCCCTTTAAGTACACAGGATCCATGCTTTGATATTTCTGGAAATGGTGATTCTGACGCATTTGCAATGCAATCTCTCCAGTTTATGTTTTGGTACACCTTTGCATTTCTCAGTGTCTAAGATAAGTTCCCTTGTGTCATACAAAACTCCCACTGAAATGTATCCTGTGCCTAAACAGAAAAGTTTTTTTTTGTGTGTGTGGACCATGACCTCTTCCTAAGTCCGTCTGTTTTCATTTTGACCAATCAGAAAGCAGTGATGGGGTCAGCTCGGCTGCAGGCCTTTTTTCTCTCAATGCCGTTGTGTAGCTCAGGGGCGGGGCGCTTTTTTTGTAATGGAATGATGGTACGGTGATGGTCCTTGTTCCAGTGGAAGAGCGCCATAATACAAAACTGCTTTTCTAGCTTTACCCTGCCAGTGCAGCTGAGAGCCCATGTTTACGGCTGAAAGTGCTTGCTTGCATTCCTCTGATTCATTCCTCCTCTTGTGTGTTCTTTCACAACTGACCGCCGGTGCTGTACCAACACACTCAGTCAGCCAAACCCAACTGATGAGAACTGACTGGAGCCGATGGTGCAGGACGTACCGCACATGCTACCGGTGACGTTTGTCCAATTGTTCAGTAATTTATAGCAAACCTGCTTAAGAGCTGTGATTCTCTAAATGTGGTGCCACGAAATATACCAGTTCTTTAAATACAAAAAAATACCCAAATATGTATGAGAACTGAGTTACTAAAACAAACTTCCAGCCCCATGTAATTCTCTATTGTGCCTGTAATACATTCATTTAGAGCTGCCTGTCCTGGCGGTGACTGAAAGGGGATCTGGAGCCTATCCCATCTCTAATAGACCGAATGGCTGAGAAACCACATGGACAGGTTGCCAGTTCATCGCAGGGCAGACACACAAACAGATTTATGTACACAGTTGAACCAACTTTGCATATCAAAGTCACCTGTTGTTTGTCTTTGGACTGTTAGGAAACCAATAGTGCCTCCATGCTGACTTTATATTAGGGATGCACCGATACCGATACCGGTATCTGGTATCGTCCTCGATACCACATTTTCTAAAGTACTCGTACTCGTTAAAAGTCCCCCGATACCAGGGACCGATACCACGGTCTGAGAAATGTCCATATTTGAGCGGTGTGTACGGGGTTAAATATTTTTTTATTCTGTAATATTGTTGCATACAACAAGCTTTTTATTTTAAATGTTCTTAAATTCAAACTAGTCCCTTGTTTTTGTTTTTTTGTTAAATTATATGACTAAAGCTGTTACCTGTACATTTAAATCATGTATTTATTTAGTACTCGGTATCGGTATCGGCGAGCATCCCTACTTTCTATAAAACAGTTTGATGCGGAAGATTGGACCCCTGTTGCCACATTACTTGTTTTATTGATTTATAGCTTAAACAAATAAACAGAGTTCCTTTATTTTTGTTGACCTTGGAGATAGAAAATGTAGATTGGGAGTGTGGCACCTTTCCAGGTGTCTATGTCTCAGAATTTAAATAACCAATTAGGCCTTAATTGACTTGTTAGGACTGGTTAAGTAGGTCAAGAATGATGGCTTTTCTAGAGTGCAGCTAATTCTCTGACTCTTCAAACACTCTACAGCCACGGAGCCCCAAAGGAGCTTGGTGAGGAAGTAATTGGTCCCTATAAACAAAGTCTATTAAAGTGTACGAATGTGTTTGAAATGTCTGTTTAAATGGCTTTCGAGAGCTTTTAGGAAATGGACCAAGTCGTTGATAATATTTTTTACCACATTTTGATTTGGAATTATAGATTAGTTTGGATTTGGAGGGGGGGGGAATTAATGGCTTTAACCAAATCAAAAGATTGTGGGGAAAATTCCCAGCACTTTGGGAATGTGGGGGGTGAAATACTCCACTGTTCTGGCAGCCAAGCTGAAATGAAATACTGTTAAAAGTATTTTTGTAAGCATAGCTAAAAACAGAGGCGGTCATCTTGAATCTGGAATTATGCCTGTCAGACGCTACATAAGCAAGTTTATTTCAGATGAATGAACAGCTTGATGCAGTTGGAGGCCGGTGTGTGTTGCAGTCTGTGTTAATTGAAAGGTAATAAACCTGTAATACTTGTTATCTGCATTAGCCTCTTTCAGGGCAAAGATGGAGACGTCTTTTTAGTTTTGCACCGGAGCTAGATTGTTAATTTAGTTGATCAGCCATGACACCCGACATGTTTTGGATGATTGACTACATTTGGGCTAGAAGGGGAAATTGCGTAAATTAGATTTTTCTAATCGAAGCCCCTAATCAGATGTGTTAGAACAGAACGGAACAGGAGGAGGGATCTTCCGAAACCGCGCTGAGTTGTATACAAAAAGAATTTGTATTCAGACCACATAATGGTTTAGGGCTTACTCTTTGAGTGGGAGACAGCTGAGGCACGGCTTCACAAAAATTATGCCTGCAGTCGAACAGGAGCCGCCATCAATCTCCTCGCCGTGACCTTAAACTTGGAACAACCTTGTTCATCCATGGAGGCCCTTTTTGGGCGCCGTCCCTGGCGCTTATGAATTTTTCCACCCCATGGATCTGCATTTGTCTTCATCGGCTAGAGTCCTGTCCAGAACAAAGTTAGACATCATCCTTGGTGGCAGTGACATATCCTCCCCAGGTCAGTCCTCTGAAATATGACCTGCTATTTTAAGTTTCCTCCTATTTATTGATTGTTTGGGCTCTCCTTATTCAAGCCCAGCAGCCTCCTCTTGACAAGTCAGCTCTTTCTTGATAACGTATAGTTTTTTTTTGTCCTTTTATACCATGCGATTAGGAGTCTCTTGTATTTTGATTGGTTCATGACCCTGATGGCGTTCTTATTGCCCCATGTTTGCCATATTGAATGTAAAGGTCTCACCCTGTCATGCAAAGAAGGAATTATTTTTTCCCTTTATTCTGTCATGCTTTTATTCCCCGAGCCACATTGTCCTCGTCCGCCTTATTTCCCGCCCGAAAGGTCAGCCTGCTCAGACTTTCCTGACAGATGCGCCTATGTTTAAGAGGAGAATGATTGACGCCTGTATCTCCAGTTGAGGTGTGATTGATTGCTTCGCCTACAGGCCCAGCAGGAGACCCAGAAAGCAGCTCTGCGCTACGAGAGGGCCGTCTCCATGCACACGGCCGCCAGGGAGATGGTGTATGTGGCCGAGCAGGGCCTTCTGGCGGACAGGAACACGCTGGACCCCACCTGGCAGGAGATGCTCAACCACGCCACAGCCAAGGTACAGTGCGCCTTCCGCAGTATAGCACTGCTGTGTTTACTGGGAGAGACGGCCATTACCATTGACCTTCTTGATAAATTGGAAATGATTAGTTGACCATTTGCATGAGAGGAATGCATATTTACTACTAGAAAATCAAACGTCTTCCCACAGCCATCTTATAATATAAGAAATTAGTGTGTTTGAATGGGGGAAAGTCTATGCATGGTTAGTTATTGTTCAGTTAAGCCCATTTTATTTCAGATTAGTAGTCAGGATTATATTATTGATAGAAAATAACGTAAATACCTGCATATGCTATCCTACTTTTATAGACATTTGTATAGGGAGCCCATTTCTTACTCCTACTCCTGTGGTTTAGGCTATAGAACACTTTAAATGTCATTAGTTATACAGTAATATGACAGAATCTGCCTCCAGTGTAACACCATTACTTAGCGACTCAGGAGGTACAGGCAAACTTCAGCATTTATAGTAGCTATTACGTTTATTGTAGCATATATTGTTCAAGTAAAGTCAAAAATTGTTAAATAATTACTACAAAATTAGTTAAAGTAACATTTTTTTAA
The DNA here is from genome assembly GCA_037577295.1 of Ladigesia roloffi. Lineage (NCBI taxonomy): Eukaryota > Metazoa > Chordata > Actinopteri > Characiformes > Alestidae > Ladigesia > Ladigesia roloffi. The sequence continues at coordinate 4,870 of JBBKCR010065210.1, read as the reverse complement.
CTATTGTAATGGACCCATGTAAATGGATGCCAAATACATTTTATTGCTTTGTAAATACATATTTTTAAAATTTTAATTAACAATTGTTCAACCAGCGCTTTATGCTTGTACTTAAATTTTGCGGCGATGTAATGGCATCTGGGAGAGCAAAGCAGACAGTAGGAAAGGGAACAGCACGAGTCAGTACATCTGTTGGATGTTACATTAGGGATTCATCTAATATTAACTTAACAGATTAGTATTTAGAAATATTTGAAGAAGAGGTTGCGTGAGGAGGAGGAAAACCTGGCAGCTCAGGAACCCCGAGGCTTGCAGATTCACAGCAGAGCGTTTCATTGTTGCGTTCTCAGTTTTGTCCAGACAGAAGAAATGGCTGCATATTAGAGAAATGTATTTCGATTGGTCAGAATGAAAAAAAAGATACATTTGGAGTGAGAGACAGAGTGGGAGAGAGGGAGAGAGAGAGAGACAGGCAGGGGTAGGCGACAGAGAGAGAGAGACATTGAGAGAGGGAGAGACAGAGAGACATGGGGAGAGAGAAAGACACAGAGAGAGTGACCGAGAGGGAGAGATGGAGGGAGAGAGAGGGGGGGGGGGGTGAGAGAGACGTGAGAGAGACAGACAGAGTGAGAGGGAGGGAGGCAGAGAGAGAGAGAGGGAGAAAGAGAGAGAGAGACAGACAGACATGGGGAGAGAGAAAGACAGAGCAAGAGGGAGAGAGGGGGGTGAGAGAGACGGGAGAGACAGAGAGAGAGAGACAGATAGAGAGGTAGAGAGACAGACTGAGAGAGAGAGTGAGAGGGAGGCAGACAGAGAGACAGATGGAGAGATGGACAGACTGAGAGAGAGAGTGAGAGGCAGACAGACAGAGAGAGAGAGAGACAGATGGAGAGATATACAGACTAAACTCAGATAGCCTAGAGCTAAAGCCACAAGAGTTCCTCCCTGATTTTACCTGTTTGAATTGGCCTTAGAGTCGATCCCAAAAAAAGAATCCGCTCCTCGTTTCTGGGCCTTCAGGAATCGAAAGTTAACTCCAAAGCTTTAGACTTAATTTTAAGTTCAAGTTTGCCCGCACCTGCACACACACGCGCAGTTTTACATTTCCTGCTGTCACTGTCTAGACGGTGTGTTTGAAAAGTGATGGCTGCAGCAACATTGATAATCCAGCTTTACTGTACGTCAAGGGGAAGAGAAAAGAAAATGTAACATTTGTACCAAACAATCAAACGACTTGGCCAGTGACAAAGTACCGTATTGACAGAGGAGAATTGGGTGCGACTTAGTTAGCCTTTTTAAGATCGTTTAGAAGCTTTAGCACTCTAAATTTCCAGAATAAGGTCAAGAATAATGAATGTTCCTTATCAGGATCAGAAGCAAAATTGTTCACGGAGAAAATTGCTTATGTTACGACTGCACAGAGACACAAACAGAAGGATAATGTAATACATAAAGCCATAATACAACTCCTCAGAAAATAGTCTGTTCATCAGATCTGCCATTCGTTTCTAGATTGTTGTGTGGAATCAGGGTCTATTACAGAATTATGAAAACTATCCCTTTTAGTCTTAAGGTTTCTTAATGGCTTGTTTATAAGTTCCCCCATTTTGTTGCCTTCTATTTAGGGATGGGTACCAGAACCTGGCACTTAATAAAAGACAGAAGTTTCGATAAGCTCTGACGTTAACGGTTCTGCTGTCAGTAATGGAGAACGTCAGTAATGGAGAAATAAAAAAAAAAGAAACAACACAAGAGAACTCACATTTATGTAATTACACTTAATTTATAATGAGTCCAGCTTTTTTAGGATAGGGTTAGGTTTGGGGTTAAAGTGTTGTTTCCCTGTTTTTTAAGTAAAAAAAATTACAGATAAGTATACCGTTAAAGTACTGAGTCAATAGGTGCTATCGATAGAAGTAGTAATATCGTTAAAACCTTAACGAGACCCATCCCTACTTTCATCCTCTCCATCGTTTACCTTCACCAGTTACAAGCAGAGATCTTTTTCATAAATCAAGTATTGTAACTTCAGTTTGGTGGTCTTACAGCGCAAAAGTAGTTAATTAGAACTGAATAAGAGTTATATCCTATTAATATGGAGCAGAGGGAAGTAACAGAATGGTAATAATAATTCTGAATTGTTGCAGGTCAGTGCTGAACCAAATAGCATTAGTGAATCAAAGTGCATCAGAAGGCTACTTTACCATATCGTATCATAAACGATTCTTTGCATCTCATGCTCCCTTTGAAAGAGAGATATACTCTATTTTGCTAAATGTTGTGGCTTATTAGCCAAGGCTCATTAGACTGTACACACATGGAATGCTTTTACAGATAGTGTGGGTCATGTACACACTCCACCAGAGCTCTTATCTCATTAACGCTTTTCCTCGCATCCTAATGACCTCCTTGCTGCTTAAACACTTGCTCTCTAGGGCCAATCAATGATGGTGATTAATGCGTACCTGCACTTAATGATCAAAGTTACATGTCTTCATCTGGATTCCTCTGGAGTCTTCTGGCAGCTCTGCGGTGTAAAGGCTCTATTCCATAGGCGTGCAGGAACCATGTTGTACCCAAACCATACTGTGGTGTATCATGCTTTAATGTATCACGCTTTAATTTTGTGTTTCTCCGATAATGCTGTTTCTGATTCCACACGGTCGTCTCTGAACCCCATCAATGGAGTCGAACCGGCGAAACTATTTTCTATCGGAGCCACGTTTTGTAATTGCGGTCTTTTATTTTTAAAATTTTGAGATTTCAAATTTTTAGTCTGCGCTGTTTAGCCACAATTCCTAATAAAGCTAACTTGTTAGTCCTGGAAAATTTTCACATTTCTTGCGGGGTTAAAGGTTTGTTAGCCCACGTCCACACCTACGCCGGTGTTTCTGAGATTTTCTGTTTATTGCGCGTTTTCAAAAATATCTCCGTCCACATGCAATCGCAAAAAACGCTGTCAAAAGCATGCCAAGGCAGCAGGTGGCGATATAACATAAAAAATTATAGCATTGTCGACCAATAAGAACGCTTTTAGGGGGGCGTCATTACCAGAGACTGTCCGTGTTGAATATATAAGCTTCTGAAGTGACTCTGATGTCTCTGTCCTTCATACTGGATGGACAGAAACAGGAGTATAATCAGTATAAACACGCCAAAATTTCCATCGAGGTTGAGAACAGTAGTACTTTGTAAACGTCGGCCATTGTAGATGAAAACAAATGCAAAAACTCAGTTTACAGGTGTGCAGAAATCAAAAACAGAGAAACCTCAGTTTTCAGAAACCCCCATGTATGTGTGGACATATACACTGAAATTTATCTTCCGCACAAATTGATAGAAATGCTTGTAGTTCATCATCTTCCCATTTGTTAGTTTGTATTGATTTCTTTTGTATGGAGAGTAATAAACTAAACAAAACAATGGCCAAGTCTTGTCTGTTGTCATGACAACATTTTGACCAATCAGAAAGCAGTAATGCAGTTGTCAGCAGCGGCCCACTTTTGGCCCTTCCATCTTCTGTACAGGTCTATTTATTTGTAATGGGAAAATATATGTTGGTGGTACGGCACGGTTCCTTGTGCCTGTGGAACAGAGCCATAATAGCACCATGGTGTGAGAGTATCATCTTTTTTATCTGAACATGCGGAGATACCTCCTTTATCTGAAGCTTCAGACATCTCTGCCCTCAGAGAAGGTGCATGAATAATGTATTTGACTGACTGTCAGTTGTTTTATATGAACGTTGCCAAAAGACGAAGCGGCTGGATGAGCGATGTTGGCAGCTGATTGGCCGATATGCTTCACTTGCAGGTGAATGAGGCGGAGGAAGAGCGTCTGAGGAGCGAGCGAGAGCACCAGAGGGTCACTCAGCTGTGCCAGGAGGCTGAAGCCCGCGTGCAGACCCTGCAGAAAGCTCTCAAGAGGGTTATTCTGAAGTCCAAACCATATTTTGAGCTTAAGGCACAGTTCAACCACATTCTGGAGGTGAGGATCAAAATTTAACTCATCCAGCCGCACATCGATTTATAGTCCCTGCCAGTGTTCTGGATATAAGCTTGAGTAAACTCCATCCTCAGAGACCAGAGAGTTTTCAAAGTGGTTTATTATTAGTTTTACACTGAAGTAGAGTGATGGATAAAAAATGGGGTCCCTTAGGATAAAGCTTTTATTATCTGGATAACAAAATAAGATGCATTGACCCAAAATGTACAAGCTATACACAGATACAGTCAAAAACGTTTGGGTGCACCTGGTGAGATTACATGTCTAAGAGCTTCTTTCCCACTGCCATCACTCTCCTGAACTGTTGATAAATCTCTACCTTGCCCATTTACCTGAACATCACATACCTCATGACTCTATCCATCCAGCAATCTTGCACAACTCTTTTTTCCGTTTGGATATTTTTACTTTATTATTATAATTTTTCTTTTTTGCACTATGACACTTGCATCACTACGTTTGCACTATTAGCTGCATTATTTATACACTATGTGTCATTTGTGCCCACATGTGTGTGTGTGTGTGTGTGTGTGTTTATTGTACAGTATGTGCCTATGGTTCATTCACTGTTTGTGTATCACTAAATGTCTATTGTTATGTGTACCGATAGCTAACACCTACCGAAGTCAAATTCCTTGTATATGCAATTATACTTGGCCATTAAAAACTAATTCGGATTCTGATTATAAATCAAGGGTCACCAACCTTTCTGAAACTGAGAGCTACATCACGGGTACTGAGTAGTGTTAATTTCGTCAGACGAGACGAGACGAAATATGTTTGTCAATGACCTTTTTTTCCATGACTAAGACGAGACGATGACGAGACGGCAACAGTGTCCAAAAATGCTGACTAAGACTAAATT
>JBBKCR010065199.1:0-10292 GCA_037577295.1 Ladigesia roloffi | reverse complement strand
TCTGCTGAGGAAACAAAGTCACCTTCGACTTGGATGCCCTGGGGGTAAGCAAATAAACATCAGATTTTCATTTTGGAGTGAACTATCCCTTTAATAGACTTAATAATTAAAAATCTTTCTGTAAATTAATGAGGCTGCTATTTCTTTGGTGTGTAACACATTAAAACCTTGGCAATAAAGAGACTGTTGTAGAGGACTTCATATTCGAGTCTATTCAGGGACCTGATGCGTGAATAAAATGTTGGACATGATAACGTTCTTCCTTAAAGTGACTATGTTAAGGAGAGCATGATATTGTATGGCTGCAAAATCTGTGTGCGTGTATGTGTGTGTGTATGTGCACGTGTGGGAGTGTACACACTCCACTGTGTGCATCCCAGTTATGGTCCAGCTGTACTGAGTGCACCGTTTTTACGTTTATTTCTGTGATTTCTGCATGATTCCATGCTGCCTGTGTACTTCCACTGTTCATTACCATGTCACAGGTTTTATACACACAGATCAAGTCTCAGAAAGTCTTCTTTTGATTTTGCTGAACTACTGTTTTCAGATGCTGCTAATGTTTAAGTTACTAAGAGAAAGTATTAAACATGCTAAGAGAAAAAATTGTTTTGTGATATTTATTTGGCATAACTGGACTGTGTATAATAATGTATATTTATGTTTAATTAAGAGATCTATGTCTATTTATGAATGAAAAAATATTTCATGTACAATGCATTGTTATTCAAAAATAAATAATGAAACCTCTGAGGTTTTAATTGGTGCAATAATAACTGTCATAATGTCTTAGCCATTGTTTTTAATAGTAATTATTCTTATTATTATCATATATTATCTAATATTATTATTATTGTTATTATTATTATTATTAGTCAGCAATTGTGGGAGTGTCTCTTTGTGAAACAGGAAGGTTGCTAAGCAACTGGCTAAGTCTGTATTCTCTCATTACTTTTTTCCAGCATAAACCACATTTCCCACAATGCTTCATTCCCTTTTCACTCTGTCACCTGTGGTACTGCTAAAATCATCTCACCCACACATTAACATGCACTTTATGCTTGTTCTGAAACGGCACTACACTTATTTTACAGTTTATTTTGGTAATTGTATGTGTATTGTAGATTCAATTATATATAAATATAAAAGATTTCAGAATAGACTGTATTCATTTTTGTATTATATTTTGACAAGGTATTTTTTTCTTTTACCTCTTAAATGCATGACTCGGATCACTAGCAATCTGTGACCCTGCAACATTTTATTGTTATTGCAATTAAATATTTTTCTACCCTTCAGTTTTTAAATATGTGCAGGGTCACTTACAACAGCCAGGCATTTAAATGTTGAAGGTTGAAGGGTTTACTCATTTTGATGTGTTTAAAACTCATATGCATTCAAGGCTAAAACATGTCTTAAGGACAAAATATTGCTGGAAAAATATTTCCCATAATTTTTCATATCTTTATATAATTTTAATGTGGTGGCACAATTTCCTGATGATGTCACAAACAGAAATAGACTTATTTTTAATATTAAGAATGTTTTTCCTTCTCTGTGAAGTGATGCCTGCAAGCTTAAGGGTAATTTATGAGGTTAATACGCACATGCATTTGAGGGTAAATATCCATGCAGGTTTATACACTAATGTATTTAAACATCCATTATGCGTTAATGGATTAAACAACCATACATTCAAGCCTGAAACACTCATGCATTTAAGAGTAAAAGCAAAGACATTAAATACTGATTAAAAAAAAGATTGAACCACATTTATGAGTAGCAAAAAAGGTTTAACCATTTCAAAAATGAAACATATTGTGATGTTTCTTAAAGTTATTGATGTATAAGATGTTGTTGGGTTTGCAGCTGCCATCAAACCTCTAGCTGAGGTCCAGCTAATATCGGCCAGAGGAGGGGAAGGAGGGGCCAGCACAGATTCTGATGGATTCGACGATTTGGACTGGACAGTGTGGAATAGAATAACTCTGTGAGTGGACAGCATGGATGTAAACATTCCTTTTTTTCTGGAAAGCACAGAATAGAATAACTGTGACTAGATGGTGTGGAAACACATTTCTCTTGTGTTGGGACAGCGTGGCATCGAGAACTCTGATTGAATAGTATTGAATTCAAATAACTCTGGACATTTTCAGGACTACACACTGTTTGGACAGTCTGGAATTGGGACGTTCTGGAACTTGGCGTTTCTGGGCCTTTAGAGCTTTTCATTGCTTTTCTTGCAGTGAAACTAAAGCCAGACGGTAGAAAAAAGGAAATTAAGGAGACAAAAAGGAAAAGAGAGTGGACTTCACTATTTTTCCTCCTGAAGACAACTTACTGTTTAACCGCTGCATTGTACAGAGGAACACACCCGTCTACCTAACCTCCCTGCTGCCTTTCTGACCCCAACGCCTCTTCTGTCTCTTACAGTGCAGCAGGTAGTGTTTTAAAACAAAACACACACACACACACACACACACACACACACACACACACCACATGCCACCCCTAAACCCACCCACCATGGTCTACATACTCGCAATAAGAAGATGTGTAGATGCACCATGTGTTTTAAAATGGAGTAAAAGTGGAGTATTAGTGTCAATTAAAGAGTAGATACAGAATAAGGCAAAAATGCTACGATAAATAAATGTGACCTGTCATTAATGCTTTTATTCCTTTTTTAGTATTTATGGTGGATTCTTTATTACTGTGTATGTGGGTGTGTGTGAGTGTATGTGTGTGTGTGTGTGTGTGCCTGTTTATGTAAACACTGTTCATCTTATTTCCTAGAAGGTCTCCCAAGTGTGAACGGCAGTCTGATGTGATGTGCAATAATAAGCCGAACCGAAACACACTGTGATTTCAGTTCAGTACACACACACACACACACACACACATACACACACACACACACATACACACACACGCAAATAAACACACAAACACACACAAACACATCAAGACTTGTTAGGTGTCTTCATTTGCTTTAGCCATTTAGAGATTACGGCTTTGTCCACACTAATATGGATGCATTTTAAATCTTGAGGCTTTTTCTCCATTTAGTTTTTCCGTCCACACTAAAACATAATTTTGTACTGAGAACACTGCCTTTTTAAAACGTTCTTCATGGCCGATGTTTGTGAAAAGAGGAATTATTATAATAATGTGGAGCTATTGAGCTGAACAACTGCAAAAAAAGTCAAATCGAGAATAAAAAGTTTGTTTTAGCACTTCTATTTTTATCTTTTGTTTAATATTTAGTACATTAACCTTTTGTACTAATGCGTATGCCCCATGTTTTGTTCAAAGAGCACTTACTTAAAGTGAAAAACTGCAAATATGTGATGCGGTAAAACAAATGCCCAAAAAATCCTATTTTAAAATCCTAGTTTAAAACCTAAATGCCCCCAAATATTCTCCCAAAACTCTGAAACTCAGCTTAATTACCCTTAAAGAAAACGTAGAGGTAAACCTGTACTCATACTTTCCGGTTTACACTGAACTGCTGTCTCCCACAGTGCTAGAATGTAAATACAGATATTACCCATTTATACACTGTACTGTAATTCATGCCAGCCTGTTTTCTGTAGTAGACGCAGTGTAAATACACTAATAAATACAATTTATTTGCTGTAAGTAAAATAAAGGCCTTTAACGAAAAACACAAGAACAATTTGACAAACACTCGTGATGCTTCACAGGGCAGCAGTCAATCAGAAGCAAGGAGAAATAAATAATGTTCTTGGATTGGCTACTTTAAAACTTCCTGCAGTAAACCTTGCTAACCTCCATGTCCAAACAAAAATAAATAAACAACCAGCACGAGTACAAGGGGCGGGGTGGACGTGGCCTGGACGTCACAATAGAAAAATGAAATCCGGAGGATATCACAGTTCCTGCAAATGTGCGGTGGTTTCCCGGAACAATTATTAGATCAGTTCTAAGAAAAAATCTTCCATCCCACCAGCTTATCGTATTTAGTATTTCACTTAAAATAAAGCATTTAATATCCCAACTCCAACACTGTACAGTTTTACAGTGATGTCTTCAGTAAAGACTTAATATCTTTCTCTGATCACACGATTTCGCTCTGAGCAGCATGGTGAGAGGAGGTTGGGCTGTGTGTCAGATTTTTAAAAAATAAAGATGAAAAGGAAAGCACATCTCATATATTAAACAATTCTGAGTAAAATGATCATAACTGCAAATGTATTGATAAAAGCGCCCAATGTATCTAATAATTATTTTGCCAACAATTTCCTGAATAATTTCAGGACAGACAAACACACTTCCTATTAGTAGTTGTCTGGCTTAAACCAAGTTCACACTACACCGATTTGGGCCCAGATTTGTGTTTTTAAGATTGCTGAGAAATCAGAGAGAAATTGGCATTTGCTCAGGGCTAAAATCAGCCCTCGATCGCTGTATGAATTGTCCAAAGATGTTGTCTGAGACTTTCCGATGCTTTACAGATGCCTGAAAGTTACCTTGCAAGCTACCTGTTGGTTATCAGATCCTGTAGTGTGGAAATTGTTGTGACCAATGAAAGCAAAATTGACTGTGTTATTGCTATGCAGCCAATGGAGGGTGAGGGGAAACCTGGTGGAGTGGCATGCATCAAATCAACAAATTTGGTGCATGCCAATCCATTCCCTCACCCATATTTTTCCCTCTATTTTCTTTACTAGCAAAATTTAAATTGCAAACAAACAAATTGGATCGCTTGCTTCTTACTGATCTTCAGTTTTTGAAGAAAACCGTTTTTATGTATGTGACCATGTCATTCCCCATGTAATTTGTGTTTGTGGTTTAGTGACAAAATGTAGTTTGGAGGCCAAACAAACTTCTTGGTGAAAGTTCTTGTAATGTGTGACCCCCAATCACTAATCCGTCTGCAGTGTGCAGAAGAGTATAAACTGTAGAGCGGTCCAATGTTATGTTGTATGTTTATGAGCCTGTATTGTAGCAGAGCTCACAATAGAATTGTTATTTCTGCAAAAATAAAATACTTTAAACTTTTTGATTAGCAAGAAGAGAAAGATTCATCCCCTTCACTTTTTTCTATTTTTGCACATTTGTCACACTAAATTATTTCACATCCTGTTACAGCATGTCGTTGTCCAACACAAATGTTGGGGTGCAGTAATGAATATTGACCAAATCTAAAGCTAGTCAAGCTTTGAATGTTTGTCTGGGTTCTTCTGTGACTTCCCAGATTAAGTTGGCAGATCTGAAACAGTTTAATGTGATAAATATGCAGAAATAGAAAAAAATCTGTAGGCGTCAAATACCACCCACAGCGCAAACTAGTGGATTTATATATCAACTAATCTATGCAACCCCTAACTAGCACTATGTACAGTATGCAAAGAGTGTTACTTTGTAGTGGACTGTACGACACACCTTTGTGTACTTAATGCGGTTACAACACCGATATGGTTCCACAACAATCTGCTTTGCCGAATTTACATACACTTTTAGGCTCATGTAGCATGTCAGTGCTCAATATAAGCATTTTCTTATTACCCATGTGTTTTAGTATGGACAGAAAATCATAAAATCATTAAATTGATAATGTGCACAAGGTCTAAAAATGACTTGAGTTTATATGTGTGTGGGGGGGAGGTGTTATGTGTGTGCAATTCCTTTCACCTACAGTTACTGAAAGAATGGTGATATCTGTGATATATTATCTGCTGCTTTAAGAAGTCAGGACACTGTTTAAATGTGATTTATGATTAAAAACTGTAAAATGATTTATTTTTTAACCTAGAAGTTGTATTTTTTGTGTCTCTTGTAGATGATGTTGTCGATCATGGTAGTGTAATGGTGTGCTGTATGTCCACTCTGTGTAGAGTGTGAAATGAAAGTGTAATTTTCTTGTTTTCTAATTCTCTGTGTATGTTGTAGAACAATTTGTTGATGTTTTTTAGTGCATGCTGACCCATGGTCATAATCTGTAAAAGAAAAGCTGGACTTGAATATTTGTGTAAAAGTTTAAAGCAATGTGAGACAGTCACATAAACATATTTATCTTCATAAAATTTTCAACATGCAGCTTCTTCATTTTCTGCATCTATCAGGTGGGAAATATTTATTTTAGCTGAATGAAAACATTTAATGAGGCAACAGCTGATACTGCAAGCATATACCATATAGGCAGATATGTGATAGATTTGAAACTTTAAAAATGAAACATTTCACAAGAGGTACTAGCATAATCTTATGGGGCGCCGTTTGTAAAACAGCTTCACAAATTTAGAGCTAAATGTGTTTAAAAAAAACAGTGTTAGGTTGTGGTCCATTTTCTTGCTGCGTAATTGATAAATGTTAAATCTAAATGTTAAATGATAAATGTAAATGTTCAATCTAAATGTTAAATCTAAATCTAAATGTTAAATCCTATATATAAATGTTAAATCTAAATCTAAAAGTTAAACCTAAATGTTAAATCTAAATCTAAATCTTAAATGTTAAATCTAAATCGAAACGTTGCTTTTACAAAAGTGAGATATGCTAATTAGCCACGCCCGTGATTACAATTGGCTGGAACTTAGCAGGGGACTGGAGGGACTAGCAGGAGTGCTGTGATATTCCCTCACCAACGTGGAGGACCTGCTTTTACTGATCTTAAATAATATGTTAAACATTAAATATATATCTGGTACTTTACATGTCAAACTTCACAGTTAGATAGAGCTCGGTAACATCTTTTTAACGACCCCACGTTTAACATGATAGCGAACAATGTTATTATCCAAGAACTTTTCACCTCACTCGGTTTACAGTACTTTAATACACCATGGGAAATTCTAGCGTCTTTTCTAGATGGGGCAAATACCAATCTCCGGGGAAATTCACAGTTAAATGGGGCTCAATGAGAGCTTTCCAAAGAACCCTTTTTTTGCGATAATACCGCCCGGCAAGCCGGAGTTATTAAGACGAAGACGATTGCTTTGGACAAAAAATAGGGACACAACGGTTTTATAACTCTGGATCAACGAATGTTATTATAGAAAACAAGGGGTCTTTGGAAATGTTTCATTGAGCCCAATCTAACTGTGGAGCTTCACATTTACAGTACGAAATATATTGTTCATATTTATCGTTTAGATTTGAGGTCATTAAAGTCAAGTCCTCCATGTTGGTGAGGGAATATCACAGCACTCAGTCCAGCCCCCTGCTAAGTTCCAGCCAATTGTAATCACGGGGCGTGGCCAATTAGCATATCTTAGGCATTTGTAAAAGAAACATTTAGATTTAGATTTAACATTTAAGATTTAGATTTAGATTTAACATTTAGATTTAACATTCAAGATTTAAATATAGATTTAATATTTAGATTTAGATTTAACACTTAGATATAAGATTTAAGATTTACATTTAGATTGAACATTTTGATTTAATATTTAGATATAAGATTTAACATTTAGATTTAGATTTAACATTTAGATTTAGGATTTAACATTTAGATTTAACATTTAGATTTAGATTTAACATTTAGATTTAACATTTAACATTTATGCAGCAAGAAAATGGGCCAAAACCTAACACTGTTTTTTAAAAACACATTTAGCTCTAAATGTGTGAAAATTGTGTGAACATTGTGCTAAATGTTGAAAAAATTACACCTCTAAATTTGTGAAGCTATTTTTACAAACGGCGCCCCATATAATCTGTTATTTAAATATTATATAGTGATGCTGCTGGTAATAGCAGTAGTGATAAATATAAAAACAAACTGATGTAGTAATGACTAAATTTTAAAACCCCCTAAGACATTACAGTAACAAAATTCAGTCTTTTAAAGTGTCATCAACTTCTGTACACCTATTCAATCACACACACACATGTATATATAAATTGTAAATTATAAATCTAAACTGTAAATTGTAAAGTTATAGAGGTATAATGATGATTAAGGTTCTTCAGATGGATTGTGGTGAAAGTGAAAATCTATAGCAAGCAGTAAAGGAAATATCAGTGGCTACTGTTGTAAAGGTTTCACTGTACTAATAAAATTTGCAAAGATGGAATAGGTTGTTAGTGATGGTAAAGATGACAACTGTTATGTCATGCCCGTCTCATCCCCCACTGATGTGTTTTGTATTGACTCTGTCAGGGAGTAGGATTTTCTGGGAGCGACTGGCTCCCTTCAAAACGCCCGCTGTTCCAGAGCTGTGAGGAGACTCTAAGCCCCTGGGCTCTCCTGTGAGTACACTGTTAGTGTGTGAAGCTGATCTTGTTTGTGCTTTTGCAGACTGAGAACTGTCCAAGTGAAGTGGGAACAAGCAGCGCGTGAACAGCGCTGTCTGTCCTTCTGAGCTAAGCCCTGTGTGCGCTATTTTAGTTACAGGACCGGTGAATGCGCCCAAGATTGCGCAGAGACTGTGTTTTTGCACTTGAAATTGCATTAAAAAAGAAAACCCTTATCACAACGTCTGCCTCTGTGTTGTGTCCTTTCCCTGCCCCTGACTTCTTAACCACACCACCAACAAGCATGGATGCACCAGACGTGCCTCTACCCCCTGAGGGAGACCCCCTTCTGCAGCAAGTGGCAGCGCATCAGAACCAACTCACTCAGCTTAACACCATGGTGGGGCAGTTAGTGGAGGCGGTCCAAACCACCCACCAGTCGCTGCGGACCTCTCGTCATGCCTCATTTCCCGAAAGGTATGGGGAAGACCCGGGAACCTGTAGAAGTTTTCTGCTAAACTGTGATTTATATTTTGCGGATTTCCCGGACATTACTATTGCACAAAAGTGGTCTTTTATGACACAATGCCTGACAGGGCGAGCACTCGAGTGGGCCACTGCCATCTGGACAGCAGGGGGAGAGGCCAAACCAGCATACGATTCATTCTGGGCACGGTTTAAGACAATCTCCCTGATCATGGACAGGCCAGCAGCCCTAGGTTACTGTGGTTGAAGCAAGGGGTGGACTCAGCGATGAACTATTCAAATACATTTCTAATATTGGCAGCGGAGACAAGGTGGAATGACCCAGGGCTGATTTCCATCTACAGATGGGTTAAACGCTAAGCTACAGCTCGAACTGGCATTCTGGGATGATGGGATGATCCTCGACCAGCTCATCACTCTCATCTGGACCAGCACCACAGGGCCCTTCCTGCCATCAGCACTCAGAAGGCACGGACCCCAGTCCGGACCGACCGCCTCACAGCTCCCACCACCAAACGTCTGGAGGCCAAACCCATGGACAACACCTCACAGCGCCTCTCGGAGGCCAGAGAGGAAAAGAAAGGTGACTGAGGGCCCCTGTTTGTGCTGTGTAGAGAAGGGGCATTTGGTGTCTACATGTCCCTTACTTCAGAAGGGCAAATTTAAAGACTTTTTAGTCTCTGCTAGTGTACATCCACAATTTAAGATTGCAGTGAATGCAATGCTGTCTCTGGTAGATTCTGGTTTGGCTGGGAACTTTGTCCAGAGAGATGGTGAGGACATTGGGGCTCCTGACTGAGAGACTACCATTCAATTCAATTCAATTTTATTTCTATAGCGCTTTTTACAACCAGGTCGTCACAAAGCAGCATTACAGAGTCCAAGTCCAAAACCGTAGTGAGTTAGCTGAAGGCGACAGAGGTGAGGAAAAACTCCCTCAGATGGAGGAATAAACCTCGAGAGGAACCAAGACTGAAAAGGGGAACCCGTCCTCCTCAGGTCGACCCGGAGAGAGGGAGAGAGAGAGAGAGAGAGAGAGAGAGAGAAAGAGAAAGAGACAGAGAGACAGATAGACAGAGAAGGAGACATCAAATACAAAACAAGCTAAATAACATGATGCCTTGGTCCGAGTGTAGCTGGGCTTGGTCGAGGGCAGTCTCCGGAGATCGATCCAGCAGGTGTGCAGCAGTTCCCCTCAGAGAAAACAGAGAATGGAGTTAGTTCTATATAGGTTATAAGTGCGTGATTTATGTGTATGTGGAGTGTAAGAAAGAATTTAAATACAGAAAGCTTGACTAAACAGGTGTGTTTTTAGCCTGGATTTAAAGACTGAGACTGTGTCTGAGTCCCGAACGTCGTGTGGTAAAGCATTCCAGAGCTCAGGAATGTCAGAGGTAACACCATCCCAAGGGCATAGTGGGGGATGACACTCCAACATACACTCAATATGAGAATATCTTCCCCCTGATGATGTTTTAATAATTCTGGGAATAGTAAAAAGGTCAGCACCTTGAGATCTGTGTGACCGCGGTGGTTCATAGTAACACAAAAGTTCACTGAGGTAATCAGGTGCAAGGCCGTTTAAGGCTTTATAGTTCAGTAGT
>JBBKCR010065188.1:0-10292 GCA_037577295.1 Ladigesia roloffi | reverse complement strand
AAAGACATAGCTGGAGGCGTTCTGTGTGGAAGAACTTGACTGATATAAACAGAACCCAGACCTAAACCCTATCCAATGGGGTGATTTTTGGGATGAACAGGAACAGAGCTTGTGAGTCAGGTCTTCTCATCTAATGTCAGTGCCTGTGTATTTGAATGTGAGGTGGGCAGGTGTCCACATAGTTTTGGCCATATCAACTGACCCGAAAAGCACTCCCTAACCGTACAGTACTACAACTTTTTGCAAAGATTTAGGCTTGTTTAGAGAAATGAACCAGCGTGAACAGAGTACTTAAATCCAATTTTTTCCATCACATCCCCTTTTAATTAATGTTAAAGAGGGAAATTATATAATTCCATTTGTTTAGATCTTTCATTTTTGGTTATCATATGCACTGGAACAAACCCAATTTAATGTGCTATAAATATGGCATTAAAAGGCTATACATGTAAACAGTTCCTAACACAAATAAAGAATTAATTCTCACCCCAGGGAATATCCAGCATTGTGCTTTCTCATCCCACACAGCCAGAAACTCCAAAGCACAGCCTTCAGATCTAAAGAACAAAAAATCTTCATATGTTGTGGGCGTAATCTCCTATTTCAGACTATATTTAATAATGGTTTATATATATAATACTCATGTTATGTGTGAAATTGGCTTAAAATGCTCATGAGTATTTTACCTGGTGATAGCCATATCTAGAATGTGATTTTTGCCAAGTGTTTTTAGAACTCCTCTTCCTCTTATTCCTGTTCGCCCTGCAGGGTTCCTAAAATGTTGTGCATTAATTTATATTTCTTTTGGAGTGTACTGACAAAAGAAGTAGACAAATTCCTAAATTAAAGTTCATATGCAGTACTTAAATAAGCAGTGGTTTAAAATGTTCTTTCTACCTGTAACTGTCCAATGTTTCCTTCTCTGAACTGTTTGGAAAGAAATGATATACAAACATAAATGATAAATTCATTTACATCCAGATTTAAACATGTATGAGGCTCATTTAAAACTTACACTGTGATTTGCTGTTGATTATAAATTGGAGGGGCATAAATTGGGAAGTCCACCTACAAGAGAATACACATATCACAAAAATGACATATTCGTCTTTGCATCACTCAATTCATAACACAAAATATTCTTGATATTTTTTGCTTGCTTTTTTCAGTTTTAAATTGTTGTGGAAAAACATAGACATCTATTGTTTAAAGCCAAATTATTGTTCTTAGTTATAAAATGTCTCACAATAAAATAACATTACAATACATATAATTTGTTGTAAAACAAACAATAAAGCCGTAAAATGTATAAATATTTCTTCTGTTTGTAAACAAGTAATATTATGTGAGTTGGAGAGGAGAATAAAGGTTCGGTTCCAGATTCCTCCTCTGTTCCTCCAGGGATTATTTAGATTGGTGAAACTCCATTAGCAGCTCCTGATCAAATTTAATGAAGGACTGATTGAACCAAACCAGGTTTCTAATGGAAACTACAAGTAACACTAGACTTCAAAACTACACTGTATATAGTTTTTTTTAAATATATTTCGTAATATTATTGTGAAAAAACACTGAAATATCAACAGTTTTTGAAAAATGATTTCTTCTGGTGCCTAAGATTTTGCACAGTACTATAAGTGACACAGTCTAGATCGTGTACCTCCCAGGGCACTTTCTCCTCAGGCACAGGGAAGCGTTTAAGAGTTGTGCTGGGATAGTGATGCTGGCGTGCGTAGACGTGATGAGTCTCCTCCTGCTCTGGTTCCTTTTCACTAGATGCTGTAGGGTCACTCTCTGTGCTCATTAATACACACGCTGGGAAAGAAAGACTCTGTAAGTCTGACCTGTTTCTACTGAAAGCAAAATGCTCCACAACCTCTGCACTCAAACAAAGATGGCCACAAAAAGTCCATGCATGTGGTAAAGTTGCAGTTTTGCACATGGCAGAAATGCTATTTCCAGGTATAATGATATAAGAGATTAATGAGGAAATTCAAGTTACCCATTAATGGGGCCTCTTGTCTGGATGTATGTCCCTGAGCTTTAAGGGTTTCCATAATCCACTGTAATGCTTTAGTGGACTGTAAAACCTACCAGAATATTACACGTTAGATTTAAACTTCAAGATTTGACTATGGGCCAACTTTAGCCCCACATGAGACAAACACAGGTCAAAATTACAGTGGCTCTGCTATGCTACACTATAACCAGGGTATCTGCAGGCTTATGGAAGCCAAATGTAAGATTTTTGGGGGCCTCTTGGATCAACTTTAAGACCCTACATTCACAAAATGACCAACAGCATGTCACCACCTTACAAAGAGTTGGAACACTTACTGGAACTGAAAGCTAAATAACTGAAAGTGAAACAAAAAACATTATAGACTATTATAGTCTATTAGGTTCGTGAAGTGAATACAGGGAATAAAATAAGAACATTCCAATCACACTGAGACAAAAAGGCAAAACACCATTTCGAAATTTGCAAAATTCTTTAGAGATTATCAGAAAAAAATGTTTGTTGAGTCTTTTGAAATATATTTAAGTCCTTAATTTTGTAAAATCTAATTTAAGACTTTATAAGGATCCGCAGATACCCTGATATCAGACTTCAAGATCCACCAATGCACAAAGTCTTTTCATCCTCTAATACATCTGTTTCAGTCAGTCATTTACATGTCAAGACTTTTATAAACACAACAACATGTGGAATGGCAATCAAAAAACCAAACTTCATCCTGATCTGATGACCCTAATATTTTACATTCAGTGATGCGGATCACACACACCTGTTCCTCTAGTTTGGCCAGCCTTTTCGTCATGGCAGCAGAACCCCTTTCATGTTCTCGCTCCAGCAGTTCTGACATGCTCCCAACCCTTAAAAACAAGCATTGTAGTAATAAACAGGATTTTCTTATAATAACATTATTGGAGGTCAATAACATTGGAGGTCAATACCATTATTGGAGGTTTGGAATGACTTGCCATAGTAACTTTTTTATATACAGAAATACTTTGGAACTTTGATTCGGATCAAAAACATAAACCTGATTCCGTAATAGATTTTATTACCTAATTCCAGAATTCAGGAGACAATACTTTACAGCACTACAATATACCAGTAGTATAATTCTTTTTTCACAAGGTAGATTATTGATTCAACATATTTCTGTAGCATCTCAATTCAGTTATTTTTTGATAGAATGTGTGGTGAGGTATTTGAAGCTCATGAAAGAATGTGACAGGGATTTTACTTTTCTGCAGTGTCCTGGATGCGATGCTCCATACTCTGACTCTTGACTTGCCACAGAGATGCCAGGTAATTGTCCTTCATAAACGACTCCCATGACAACAGCTCCTCTTCCTCAGACTGACTCAGCTCCTGCTCTGGTGTGAAATTGCATTTGGATCTCAGTTCATACATTTAGAAAAGATTAAAAATACTCTTAGGGGGAAAAATAATAAATTCTTCTCTATTTGGGGTCCATTCCTGGCACACCTTGGTGATAGTAAAACTACTACTTAAGGCACTCCATTAAAGGCAGGGAAACCTGGTGGTATAAATCATTTCCAGCTTACTTTTGCAATTTACAGTTTAATTTACATTGTACTTATGACAGCATGTAGGTTAACTTCGATAAAGAGCATGGATTTCTGCATGGATGTTCTTCCCTAATAAAGGGTGCTCCCGAAAGGAATGGCGGGGTGGGGGGAGATGGGAGGCTGGGTAGCATTTGTTTGTGTATATTTCAGTGACAAAATGGAAATATCTGTCAATGTCTGTATGCTGTACTGTTTTGTTTATTTATGTCGATATTTCCAATTAAAACAAAGCAATAAAAAAAAGAAAAGAAATTGCATTTGGCTTTACTAACCCAGCTCAGAAAATATTTAGTCAGGTTCCATCTTCTTTATTGTCTGACCAATACGTCTATGCAAACTAATATTAAACTGAGGACCAAAGTAAGGCTTTGAACCAAAACTGGGATCAGCCTTTTAGATTCATATCAAACATATAACAAAAAAACAACTATTCCTAAATCAGCCCTTCTTGTTTCAGATTATTGCTGCCAAATGGAGCACGTCCTACTGCATGCTATCAGAGCCAGGTACTCACTGAAGTGCCTGTTTTTCGGAGCAGTGCGTCGCAGGAGCACATGTGTGATTAAGATGTTGAGATGGCTCAGGAGGATGAAGGGAGGAGGCAGCGTGGGGCGGTTGTGGTATTCCTTTATCAGCTCATAACGCTGAAACTTCCAGATCGTGTCTGTATTGTCCTGCACCTCTGTGAAGGTGTAGCTATGGAGCAAAGGGGCAGAGCACTCAGATGACAAATTTTGGACAACAATATATGAAAGTGCACAGAACTTATGTCTCAGAAAACAAAGACACACAAAACACTTGAAGCTGAAAGCAATGTAAGTGCTAATGTTGCACCCTGTAGGAATTTGTATCTGCTTAACATGGGTGAGTTAATCAGTAAATAATAAACCATTTCTATATCTCCAATCAAGTAGTGTACATTTGAAATCTCATTGTTTTATGTCGTATTTATCATGTTCATACACATTTAAAGGGCCAGTACAAATTTTACTTGCATTTTATTTTTTGCCCTATGGTACAACAGATATTTAAGTGGGTTTATGTACCACCACAAGGATAATGAATTTTCACATGACCGTTTTTTAACCTCTCTTTATGCATTCAAATTAAACAGGCTATTTTGCTACTTTTGGACTGATATAAGTTAACGAGACAGTTCTATCCAGGCTTGTGTCTCAGTCTAAAACACTGCTTAAAACTAGACCAAATGGGCGGAGCTAAACTCCTGTAGGCAGGTATATGTAAACATGTTTTCATGATCATAAAACCAGTGATTTGAAAATGAGCTTACACACCATACATGGACTTCACAGATGAGGAACACACAGTATTTTAAGTAATGTATTAAGGTCTTTCATTTAAAGAAATTTACAATCATGACTGTTCCTAAAAGATACAATGTTTTAGCGTGCTTTTGGTAGATTATATAACACATTTTCTCTGTAGAACACTCTCATAATTGTTCTCTTAAAAATGTTACTGGCCACTTATAACATGAACAGAAGGTGAAGTACTTACTTGAAGATGGCGATGAGGAGGTTGAGGAGCAGTATGTTCGCGAACAGCAGGTAAACACACAGCATTATGATGGTCAACCACTCAGGGAAGACTGGAAAGTTGTTATCATTCAGCACTGGACACTTGGGTTTCAGTGCGTCTGTGCCATTCACAGTGCAACTGTCTATACTAAACTGTGTGTCTGGATCACAAAAACAGAGAAAGTACTGGTGTTGAATCCTTCAGATTTCTAAAGAATACCACATTCAGCCCCTTCTGTTGAGAACCACCTAGTAAATATACAGTCCAAGCAGTGTACACTGTTATTGTGGAGGGGCTGTATGGACTTCACATGTAAAATAAATTTATTAATTATTTATTTATGTTAGGAACTGTTTACCTGTATAGACTTTTAATGCCATATTTATAGCACAATAAGCAGCTTTTGAATCATTATAACCATTTCCTTATAATTATACTTTGCTGAATAAAAGACTCTTCAATTCAGATCGATTTAATAGAAGCAATAGGCAATATTCTCTTCGCTTGTCAATTAAAGGCAGTTTTATAGATATGCCTTTAATGGACGAGCCCAAAAGGAACTCCCATAGAAAATGAAGAAAATACATTGTTAGGAACAAAGAATTACAACAGGTATCATCGTGCCACTAGGCTACACTACTGGATCTTGTTTTAGACTCTTCAAACGGCTCTTGCCACAGTTTACTCACTGTCTATGCTAGATGGTAAAGTCCCAAATATGATGAGGTAGGGCTCATAAACAGCTCCACGCATGATCCATTCAAAACGTTCCTCATTCTGAATGAGGATCCCCTGTTTGGCCACTCCATAGGCCAACACCCAGATACTGAGCAGGAACATGAAGAAGAACAGATCCATCATCTATAAAGAGATAGAAACGTATGAGTTAGAAGTTAATCAGTGATGCATTCAAGACCTAAATGAGAGCTGTCTGTCAGGAATCCTAATAATTTATTTATATTATTTGGAATAATACATAACTAAATTACTACCATACATACGAGTGTCACTGAAACACTGACAAATACAATGAAGTATGTTTTTAAATCATGAAAAAATAATGTGTAGTGCATGAAATCTAGAAGCTAATTTTCTTACCATTCTTCTGACAATGATTATCTTAGGACCTAATGTTCTGCTGATGGTGAAGATGGCCATCAGCCGCAAGCAGAATATAATGAAGTCAATGCAGAGAATGACTTTGCCCACATAAAACACTGTTCCAGAAGCCTGGAGCCTGTAGAAGAAATGAAGAGGCTGTATGTGTGTAACTAAAGGCCCTGACTTACGACCATGCAAACATGGCATCTACTTTAGAAATGGAAAAAGAAACACCCAAATGATAATGCAGGGGCTTATGGTGGAAAGCATTTGACCTGCAAGCCAAGCCGGTGATGAAGAGCATTATGGACAGCACATCCAGAATGTTCCACAGGTCTTTTATATACAATTTCACTTTCCTCCGAAGGCCAAATCCATCTGAGTCATGGAAGAGCTAAGCAGAAGGGGACAGTTAACAACAAACATGCAGTTGCCTTCATTAATATTTACATTTTACTGAACAAAATACTGCCACACATGAGACATAAACTGCTGAACAGTATTTGAACAAAATTCTGTATGAAATTCTGTATGAAATTATTTTAAAAATAATGATTTTTTAAATAATTTTAAATGAAAACATGTCACATTTACAGGCACTTTTGATTTCACTTAAGATATACATATATATTTAATTACGCAAGTGCAATTCTCCCATCTCGATAAGTACAATGCCCAATACACAAACGGTAAATTGTGCATCGCTGTTGTCTGTCTGCAACTTTGTCTATGCTCTGTTCACTGTCTGCACTGTCTAACTGTGTGCACTAAAGGAATATCATATCTTGTCTTATCTCATCTTATCTTATCTTAGTTGACTCTGCACGCATCTCACCTGTCTGACCTCCTCACACACCAGAGCTGTGAGCCACACGTACAGGAGGAACTCTCTCCAAGATGGCGAGGACTGGAAATCCATCATTAGCACCACGGCAAAGAGCCAAAGGAAACCGAAATAGGAGGCAATGTTCCAGTAGAACTTCACCTGAGGGCAGGTAAATAATCCCACCGCCCTCGTCCAGCAGTTCAGAGGACGCAGATCAGACTTCTGGGTACTGCTGGGATTAAAAGAAGAACTCTTATCTTCAGAAGATCAGAACGGCTACAAAAACTACAGATGATCTACTGATTTCGGAGTGGATTTAAACATTTCCCATCCATCTTCACTACTGTATATTCTCTAATTAGGTATATTCTCACTAAGATATATATTCTCTGTCACAAATTTCAGCCTTAATTATGCTCTGCATTGAGCAAGTTATCCACTGAATTAATTAATTAACTTAAAAAAACATAAAATGCTAACTATAATGTTATAAGTGACTTCTAAACCATCTGAAATGTCATTACCGATGGCTATTTGTGGCATCGTCAGAATCCATCCCCAGTTTTTCCTCTTCAGTCTTCTTCTCGGCTTCCTTTCGCAAGTCCTCATCACGCCTAATCAAAGGCACGCAATTTTCATCATTACAAATCACATAAATGATGACTCTAAATGTGTGTTTGTAATTGACAATTAGTGCCAAAGATGAATTATACTTCTGTTCCTTTATATGACCCCTAAATATACTTAATGACCCCATGTTTATTTACCTGATTTGGGCTGTTTTGCATTTCATGGTACAGGTAACTGCGATTAAGGTGACTTTGAGAAAGATAGTTTCAGATAAGGAGTTGCTTTTTACAATATAATAGAGTCAAGACTATAAAATAGTGCTGGTACTGACTTTGTTCCATCCTGAACACTGCATGCATTCTGTATGAGGTGAGGCCTCTTTGCAGAGAGAATAAACCACAAGCTTGTAACCATCAAAGTGTGCTGTGTTCTCTTTCACCATTGGTTTGAGTCACAAGATGTTTGCCATGACAGCATACCATTATATTCGCAGTGTTATCAACTTTACTTTGGTACCAGTCATCATAAATGATGAAAACATAAGGTGTCCTCTCCACAACCGTCCTGGAATTTCTAGATGAAGTTTGCCACCCAGTGGTGGATTTTGGCAGTCATCTTTCTGAGATGGATGTACTGTAACTTGGCTGGTCACCTGAAGGCCAGAAATCCAGTGTAGATCAGGGGGAAGAAAAGCATGCAGAGAAGGAGCTTCCACTGTGGGTTGTCCAC
This sequence comes from Ladigesia roloffi, assembly GCA_037577295.1. NCBI lineage: Eukaryota > Metazoa > Chordata > Actinopteri > Characiformes > Alestidae > Ladigesia > Ladigesia roloffi. Next base: position 1,924 of record JBBKCR010065188.1, on the reverse strand, counting down.
TGCTAACTCTCCATACCAGATCTGAGTCAGCAGCGCCTGAAACAGCCAGTTCATACCAGATTTTTTTTTTCAGTTGCAATAAATGATTTGTGATGGTGTCAAAGTGTATATGGGTCCACAGTTCCTTTTCTCATTTACGTTTAGTTATGTAAAATATACAGTACTATGTAAACGTCTTAGGTACAAAAGTACAAAATATTGTCTTTTTGCTAGCAAAGTTAACATTAGAATAAATGGAAAAAACAAAAAAGCAGCAAAAAGTTTCAAGACTTGTCTAGTTTGTAAAAAGTAGTAGACATTTTGTAAACTGGTGAGGTTTAGTTCCCGGTTTCTCTTTTGTTCCTTCAGTCATTGTTTAGATTTGCGAAACTTCAGCTGCTCCTCATTGAATTGAATGAAGGACTGATAGTCAAACCAGCATTCTGATGGAAATTACAACTCAGTTTTGAAATATTAAGTGCCTACAGTTTCACAGAACTGTAAATCAGTATAAGATAAGCATTTAACCAAAATTGTATTTATTATGCTGCATACAGCAGTAGTTTTGGTGTGGGCAGAACGTTTTCTAGAATTCAGACAACCAAAACTGTGTCAGGTCCTCACCTGTACCCCCGAGTGAGCTATGAAGCTCTTATTATCAGCCTCAAGGGCGAGGCGCAGACAGGTGACCCCGCCCCAAGCTGGAGAGCTCCGGGTCAGCAGCTTCTGAGCTCTCTGTTCATCAGAGCTGTGACACTCGCTGAACACACCTGTGAAGTTAAAGGGGGTTCATTTGGTTTCATTTAGAGTGAATCCTGTAAAAAACAAACCAACTCCAGACAATATTGATCACTGATGGAAAGGTACAATATCAACTTTATTCTACAGTGTGTAGGGAACAGTATGGCAAAAACATCTTTTGCTGCTCTATTCAAGAATCTAATGATGACTATGTGCATCATCTTAACAATTTCGGCAGATACAGATAAAATACTATACCACATATTAATATTGAATTACATTATTCTTATTATAAAGTAATATAATAATTCAAAGATTGCATTTGTAAGCAGTTAATTTAATTGTTAAAGGTGCACATGATCATTCCATAATAACAGAAGAAGCATGGCTAATTAACCTGATCAAGACATCCGTAATAATAACTGAAAATCAAAGTATTAACACCAATAATTTGACATTGAAAGAATATATCAGTTATGCATGACATCAGGGATGTTATGGAAAATGCAAATACAATTACTTTGTATAAGTTACATTTATATAAATACAGACAGTATGAACCCAGCAAATTTCATGTTTTGTCTGGTCAACTTCATTTCATTTGTCAGTATACATCCATTTCCACATTTCAGTCCTGCAACATACTCCAAATTAAAGTTGGTGCAGTAAAGGATTAGCCACTGTGTAATGTTGCCATTGCTCCTCACAACACTTGTGAAGCTGAGTGGTCAAAACCAGTCAAAACAGAAATATCTTGGGTTCACTGTCTGTGAAGAAATAAACAAGTCAATTTAAGAGTAACTGGGCAGCTGTTTTTCTGATTTTGGGTTGTAAATTAACTACCAGTGTAATTTGTAAAAGAGAGTGTAATCCAATCATGTTTGGGTCCCAAACTGTAGGCCTAGCTCTAATAGATTTAGTTTACCACAGCAAATGCATAAATATTGTGAATTAGAATAAAAGATACTGAAATGAAGACTGAATGGTGCATTGTACCGATGGCCCGTTTCTCATAGTGATTGGCGAGTTCTTTCATAGACTCGGCTTCCTCCCCATTCTCCCCTCCTCCCTGTGCCAGCTTCTTCAGGATCTTACTAGCAGCCAGAGCAGCAGCTATACAGTCACTGCACTGCGCACACACACACACACACACACACACACACACACACACACACACACACACACACACACACACACACACACA
>JBBKCR010065161.1:0-10294 GCA_037577295.1 Ladigesia roloffi | reverse complement strand
TATGTAAAGCACTTTGAATTACCTTTGTGTATGAAATGTGCTATATAAATAAACTTGCCTTGCCTTGCCTAAATGAAAGAAACGTCAAAATTAAGCATGAGCTAATCATGTCACACCCATAAAATGTTAATAGTTACATTGTGGTATTATGCGAGTTTTGTATTGTATTGACTAGAATTAGTTCACATGTTTCCTACTTACTTTTGTATTGATTGTTAACAGTTTGTGATGCAATAAGCAGATACAGGTACACTCTAAATTTAATATCATGTTTTCCCTTTGTTCTGTCTTTAATTTGGCGAACATCCTGGCAATAATTTGTTGCATAAAGAATCAAATGTTCAATATTTTTCCAGCACTGTAGTTTGGCAGTTAATTCAATACACTAATGATCAATATTTTCAATACTTTTATTTATTTATTTAAATAAGCAAGCACTAGGCTGACATTGTGTTAAGTGTTCCTAAGTTTTTGCAATAATATTTTTTGCCCTCAGATTTGTGATACCAGTGCAAAAAGCTAAATTGTGATATCATCACAACCCTTATTACCTAATTACAGGGTTTTTTTTATCACTGACTTCTCAACGAGAAGTCAGTGATAAAAAAAATGATAAAAAAATGTTTTATTATTTACCTTTGTACCAAATAGGCACCAGCTTCAATTCCATCTTTTCTGCCTTGTAAACCAGTAACTAACCTTGTACTTCATACAAGCATCAAATATAAAGGAGCAAAAAAACTAGAAGTGGACAATCATTCAGAATAGGCAATGTCTGGGTTCTCACTGTGCCCTTTGACCAGCATTCACACAGCTGCTAGAATGAAGATAAGAGAGACTGCATAGGCAAACAATGAGTTTTGCATACCCTGAAACAGGCATGGAAATGAAACACCCAGAATCTCTAAAACACCAGCTAGTGGAGGAGATAAAGAGTCTCCTTTGATGCACTTTTTGGGATACATAATTATAATTAAACAGTGAGGAGAATATTTTCTGGTTAAAAGTCAACCTGAAATGAAAATGGACATTTTGTAACTTTTCAGTTCGTGTCTCTGGTCGTATTAACACACACAAATAATCATATAACATTTAAAAGACAAAGTTCTTGTTTCCTGTAACCTTCCAATGAAATAGAATGACTTTGGTCCACTTCTAAACATCATCTGATTTTGGGGGTTTTCATAGGTATGGAATAATAATAATAATAATAATAGGAGCCCCTCCAAACATTTTGATTCCCTTGAAGATATTCCTGGTAGACAAGGAAATATATTTTATGAATGATGTTTCAAGACATTACCTGCAGTTCAGTCCAGCAAGTCCTGGTGTGTTGTTCACTGAGCTTCATTAATTTTACTATTTTAACACAGTTAAGAACCTGTGTGATCTGGTGTAGTCGTAACTAATTTGTAATTTTACGTTGTATATAATGTTATTTTGGGTATGTTTTTAGTGATGTTTAGTGTCCTTTTGTGTGCTGTTCTTTGCAGAGGGCTCGATTCTTGGAGTCTACTGATAATCATGTTATGAATAGTGATATACTGTCTGTTTTCCATTTATTGTTAATTATATATATTTAAATAAATATACTGCTATATTTTTGTATGAACTGTGAGTGAGCACAGAGTGAGCGAGGTAAGGCTTTCATAGGTTCTATAGTACAGAACGTCTTGTGCTACTTAGGGTGGAATTAGTCATTTTGGGAAGTCCCCTTAAAGGCGAGTCACTGACCAATCAGCCTATACATAGGAGGCCTGTCTGACACATCTTATACTAACAAGAGTTGAGTGGGGTTTGTCGCTGTGATTCCGATCCACCATCCTTCCTTGTGTGTACTCTTGCTCTGTTCAGTGACCCTAATCAGATATATTCTGTGATATTCTTTCCAGGCGGCCCTCTTCAAAGCCATATTTTTATTTGGCTTGTTCTTCATTTGTGCTCTAAGAAGAGGTGGTTTATTTGTGGTCATCATGAATAATCAAGAATAGCTGAGCAGTGTTAGCCCTCAGCTATTTTTGGCTTTACCCATGATCGCTATGACTCAGTGAAGATGTCAGTTTTCATTACATCAGCTGATCTTCATTCTCCCATTCACTCTTATATGTAATGACAACACTGATGATAGGATCTGACTCTGGCTCTCATGCTGTCAAAGAGACATTCAGCATTTTACAAAAAGAGAGACAGCAGAGGTCAAACAAGTTTTACTGAGCCAGAGTCACTGATTTGATTGATAATCTGATCGTTTTTCTCTCTGGAGGCACAACCAGATCTAAAGTTTGACAATGCCTTGATCACGAGGAAGAAAACATGAGTGTTGTTGCATTCCAGATTCCAGTGTTTCCCCTGGATTTTTTGTAGATCAGATGATGGACTAAACTAAACATGTTGTGTGTGGGTGTCTTTCAACACATTGGGAGCTGCAGTAATATCTACACATTGAATACACTGAAATACATTGAAAACACTATAAATTACACAAAATGTCATTATATATACATATAGATTTACAGATTATACACATCTATTTTCAAGAAGTTCAATAACAATATTGCATACTTACGTTACAAACATCCAGAATGGGAAGCTCTCACTGGTTTTCCTGTAATAGAACAACCAAGTGGAAACAACAACACAGTTCAGGTCTAATGTTGCTTTCTGTTCAGGATACAGCACATTTCAGCACATCCGTTCCAAGCTAACACCTAATACACAAACAGTACTCAAAACCTTGTTTTTATTACAATAAATTCTGTGATTAAAACCTACTTTGACTATATGCCTTAAAATCAGAGCTAGAGGCTGCTACCCTGGTAAAACCAAGCTAACCTGTTTGTACCCACGTGTCATGTTTCAGCAAACTGACTTTAATCACAGCATGCAAACTCAAAGATGCTTGAGGGACAAAACGCAATGTAACATCAGCTGACCAGCTATTACACAGAATACAGGTAACTTAGATGGGTAGTGTGAGGGATATGTGAGGGTGGACAGTCCGCAGGAGAAACTGAGACCAACCAAAACCAACCATCACTTATTACTGAACCACCGGGGAATCCTTACTGTAAACAAACCCATGTGTCAAAATAAAACTTCACGGCCTTTAGAAGCCGCTGACCGGAACATAACACCATGCTAGACTTGGGATGTTATTTAGTAATTTGGAGATACATTGAGTTTACTTTTTTGTCAAAAATGACATAGAGACTGCAGTGTAGGAAGCAAAATTGTTCTGTATCTCATTCCGGCCAGGCAGCATGCGAGTTTGACTAGACGGGCTGCCCCAGCGTGTTTAACTGTTGGTGAATCACTACATTCATCTGAATGTAGAAAAGGCAGAAGATTATTTCATCGGCTGGTATTAAATTAATCTAGTTATTTTAACATAAGATTAGAAATACTGTTTTAACCTAAGCTGCACTTTTGAGAAGTCTCTGGAAATGTGTGTTTATTTTTGTCCACATTGTAAGATTTTCTTCCCTTTTTGTAGATTTGTCATTGCTGTTTCATGCTTTATAGCAATAAGTGAGGAAAGAAGATTGCATATGATTTTATAGTTATAGAACAGTTTCGTAGTCATAACACAACTCAGTGTGATATAGATGTCTAAGACTGTCACCCTGTTCTACTTTCTGCCACATCATCATATCTGGAAAAAATGAGATTAGGATTGGAACGTGACTCACATGCCCTGTGCGCGAGTTGAACTAAATGTGCCAAGCTGCTAGGGGGACAGCTGCATTTGGAACACTTTGGATCGTATTTAACTGGCATTTGTTGTGTTGCAACAGATAGCAGTGTTGTGGAAAGGACCTAATCTTATTTGGAGATTCCCTCTCATGCTTTTATAGGACCTATATTTTTCAGTAGTTTCAATATTCCATGTGTTTTTATAGTATATTTTATCATTATGAAATATCATGCTGAACATGCTTGTGAAGCCAGTAGGCAAGCTTGCCTCAGAGTGCTGCATCAGATAAATTGTAACCTCTTTGGAAGAGACTGATCATGTTCAGGTTTGCAACTTAAAAGCACATGCATGTTCGGGCACAACAATGGGGCTTGTGACACATTGTGCTTTTCTTTGTACAGCTGAGAATGCAGGCAAATTAGGTGCCCTCTGGGACAGCTTACTGGTGTTATATATACAATTGGAGAGAACTGTCATGGGCACAAATGTTAAGATGTTGACTGCAAATTACCACTAGCCTTAATTGTCCTGACATTCATGTATGTTGTCAATTAGAGGCAATCTGCTTTTGACCCATGCTTGCTGATATAGATAGCGCCAGTTCGCTACCCAATCATTTGCATGAAAAAGGGATGTGGTTCTTCCTTGAAAATTGTATTGAACCATTATCATTATTGCTTTGGGCTCATTTTATGGTGTACCCTACTGTGGTGTGTGTAGCAGAGTGAGTAATTGGTCCCTTGAGATGAAATCGCTGCCTTATTTGTAATTAAAAGAAGAGCATATAGAAAATTGACAGTCCATAGTGGTGTAGTACAACATGCAGGAGACGCAAAGAGTAACTTTTGATTGCCCTTCAGTCACAGTGGTTAACATTTATTAATGACATTAGCATACAGTCTTGCAATATTGCTGTTGCGAGGCTCTGTTTCTTGCTTTAAAATATGATTAAGAAGCAAAAAACAATCACATAAAGTACAGCCACCAATCACGCTTTTACTAAATCATCTGCCTATTCTGGAAAATGCATTGCAGATGTTGCTTCACTGTAGTGTGTATAGAGGCACTGTTGGGGGCATTAGCCAGCTAACAAGACCCCACTAAGTGATAATAATGGACATTTGGCCTTCTAAGGGCTTCTCATTAAAACTAATGCTGTTTGAGATATGCAGGCCTTTTATAAAGACCAAATGCAAATGGATGCTCTTTCAGTTGTCTGCCATTCATATATGTCAAGAAATTTTCCAGAACAGATGCTGTATGTTTCCCAAGAGGAGTTCCGCATTAGATCCGTGAGTACCTGGCACTCTGAAATAGTATTGCAACTTCCTGGAATTGTTGGGTTTGTCGGATAAAGGTGAAATCCTTTGTTGTTGTTGTTGATCTTCTTGTCTGTTTTAGCCCCTTGTCCCAGATTCACTGTAAAACATCACCAGACGCTTACGTCTTATGATAATATACTGTAAAACACTTGCTAACATTGCAGTAAACACATTTTCAGTTGTCCCAATTTTGCCAAGGGAAAACAAACCAACAATTTAATGTCGTCTTTTTGTTTTCATGGTATAGGAGACCCTAGTATGTGTTAGGCTCCTCCTTTTGGATTATTATGGCAAACATGGCTGAAGCTTTAGTTATGGACTCATCCATCATCCTTTATAGTGGATACATTGAGATGTTAATGCTAATTATGCATAGCAGGAGAGGTCAACAGCCAGTAACTGCAAGTTTTTTTCAGCAGAAAGTTGTCCTTTATTTAGACCTGTCCACAGACTGGTTTGCTTAGTCCGGCGGACCAGATTGGCTTGGCAAGATCTTCTGGTTTTCCTTGTCTTACCAACAGTCTGGTCTGTAATAGGATCTAGCAATTTTCAGTTTGAGAAACATTACAGGGCTTGTATCCTACATTTTCTTGTATTGTAGTATTTCTCTGAAATCCACTAATGACCACAGAACAATCATAATTAATTTAACAGGATTATTCTGTAATTTGTGTTTATCCCTTATGGTTAGCAGGCTGTTTTTGTCACAGTACTTTTAAGACTTGACCTCTGTTTTTTATTGGCTCTCATTTAAAATGCAGTTTAAATGCTCCTTATAACTTCAGCCTGAATGGGTGAGGCTAAATTGCTGAGGCTGAATTGTTTAATAAAACCCTTTTAATTCATTTTACTCAAGTCTGGTACTTGAAAGCACAAGGTAAGTATTTGTCACTTTCAGTGTTGGATATATATATTAGAGCTGTAACGATACACTGAACCCACGATTCGGTTCATTTCACAATTTTTGACTAACTTGCGGTCATTTGCGGTGGAGGAGAGGAAAAGTTCTGAGGCGCCATTTTTTTTGGAGACACCTTATCCTTACCACAAAATTATGAACCAATATTCGCTTAAATATCGCATCCTTTCCATTCATACTGAGAGTCGAGAAGTCGAGTTGGAGGAGTTGACTCGTCTCTCTTGGTTCACAGCTCCGTTCAGACAAAAGAAATGCTCTGCCCAGCTGCCCGGAGCCACAAACTCGCTCAAAACCAGAAGGCGGAGTTAGAATTTTTTACATGGCGTGACCACTGCTATATTATAGGTCCTCACACACATGCACTGTACTCAAAGTTGAAATAATAACTAAGCACGCGGCTCTCACCGGGACCCGGGACATCACCGAGACCACTGGACCAGCGCTCCGGCCAAATTCAGGTTTTATTTGTCACGTACAGTGACATACACGGTACAACATGTCATGAAATGCTTACAGCAATGCCTGACCTTAAAAAACTGTAAAGAAAAACAATAGAAACCCAACAGCATCAGGAACTCCCGGTAGCAAATTAAATTTTGGGGTGGCACCCGGGGTGGCTAATCGGAGGTCAGGGGTGTCCACCCCTGACACCCCTCTGGCTGCGCCACTGCTCAAAACAAATTAAAAACAATTACAAAGAGACTCCAGCACAGTTTTATTACAACCCAGCCAGCTTATACATACTTTTAAGCCCAGTGTCATAACTTAAAGAAAATAAATTGGTTAAAGAAAATAAATTGAAGTGACAATCCTCCTATTACGGTGAAAGACTTATGTTTCTGGGCAGGAACTGTGTATGGGAAAGAGTTGGAAGGGGTGTGTCTGTGTCACGATTCACCCTCCTCACACCACAAATGCGGGTTCGTAGACGTGAGTGTCGCGTTTTCAGATTTGTATTGTGTATCGTTATAGTACTAATAATGCCCTTAATTGATTTATAGATTTATTTTAACAATTTCGTATTTGTCCTTTAATGGCTTCTTAAATATTTTTTATCTGAACACTATTCTAAATGTATTATTTAAAACTACTACTATTTGAAAATGTAAAAATTGAGTTTGTTCCAGGTGCTCTGGTTAATTCCTACACTCCAAAAACATGCTTCATGTGAACTGGAGATGCTGGGACTGTGATTGAGTATGTTGGCATGTGTGTGTTTCTGCCCTGAGATGGTTACTTGCTTTTTTGGTGTCTGTACAGTTTAAATTTGTAAATGTAGAGATGGATGTCACTCGATAAAACAAAATAATAAAAAAGCTGAAATGAAATGAAATTGATAAAAAAAATTAATATAGAACGTGAAAGTAAATGTTCTTCATAAAATGTTTAAAAATGTGATTTGCTGATGCAGTTTGCCTGTTCCATAACATGTGTCTGGTGTTTTGCTATCCTTATTGTAGAACTAGTGTGCAAATTTAGCTTCAAGATTTACAGCTACTCCCTTTGACTTTGAAAGTGAACATGTATGACAGGATCATAAGTAGAGTTTATGTCTAGTCTCCAGCACTTTCTCTCCCCGTCTGTTTTGGCGATGTGGGAGTGGTGGTCATTGTATTGAGTTACACATATATACTCTTAGATTTGATTTTTGTTGGTGTTCTCGATCCAAACTGTGCCTGAAATCAGATTTGTATTGTTAACACCAGCTTGATACATTTAGACCACTACACAATAAACTGAGGTTCCAGATTGTATCGTAATTTTCTTTTCAGTATATATTAGACTTTGACACTCAGTAAAAATTCATAACAGCATTTGAAGCATTCTGCTGTATATGTTATCTTCTTTATTTTTTTTATGGAGCTGTTGGGTTGCCAATTAGACCAGTAGTGTACATTATATCTATAGTTATATCAGTTACACATACTTAAATTACACACTCTAAAAATTATGCATAACTGAATACAAAATCAATGCAAGTCTTTCCAAATATTGCAAAATACTGAACTGAATAAATGAATAAAGTTAAACAAGGAGACCTTTAGATAAAAAAATCGACAGCACAATGTGGAAAATATTCATGTAAATGAGCGTGCATCAAGCTCTGGTTTTACTGTAAAAGAAACAAGTAATGTTATTTAATACGTTTCTTCCAGTTCATCAAGAAAGAACATTTGAGTTGATGTTTATTAATCAAATAATCAGGTGTTATCAATACAGCCCTACGTACTTATTTTATGAGCAGTGCCTTATGATCATTATTAACATAGGACTTTAACACAAAGCTCTAGAAAATCATAGAGATATCAGAGAGTGCGTTTGTGATTGGATGCTCATCTGTGGGCATGTGTATGTGTGTGTGTGTGTGTGTGTTGGGTTGAAGATCGATAGCTCAGTATAGACTGGGCCAGTCGCCCAGGGAACTGGTAATTTAATCTCTTAGATGGCCTCCTGCTCTCAGTCTCTCTCTCATAGCCTATTCCGATTCCCTTCCTCCAGCCGTTGTGCTCATATTTGAGCTTTGGTTTGTACTGCACGGCATTCTGGGATCAGTAGTTCTTGACTACCTGCTAGTGCTACTAGAATGTCTGTTCTGTGCTATTTTTGATCGCTGTCTGACCCTCATGTGCTACATTATTATGCTTTTGTGTGACAGTAGACATGCACATAATTGTGTATAAATATGAAATGAATGTGTATACCTAAGGGGGTGGGGTGCCTTTCAACTCTGCACACTCATATGCAAAATCTTTGGTCATATGACATTTTGTTGGCGTTTTGATTAGTATTTGAATCAGGTATAATCAGTGCATTTCTCAGTTCAGTGTATTCCCTGTCTGTTCATTTGTGTGGGTTTATTATCATGTTCATTGCTATGTTCATTGATCGATGAAGATGTTAATGGGTAGAATGACCCATGCCATGAGAGCGTATTCTTGACAATTGCCCCTGCCCCCTGATGTGTGTCTGCGCCTAAGAACACACAGCTTTATTTGAATATTGTGTAGCCATGCGGCAAAGTAAGCCCCCCACCATGATTAATGTGGCAGAGCTCAGTGCGGACTGCATCAACACAGCTCTGCTGGAGACCACTTCTTTGTCATAGAGATGCAGCTGCATCCTATCTCACCACCCACACGCTAACACACACAGCTGACCTTCACACGTCGCCCTCTTTGAGTGGAACACATGAAGCAGATCCATGACAGCGGTTGGAGGACTTTTTTGTCAGCATGCGTCCCATCAGTTACTACGTGTGTGTCATTGGCAGGACCTGTTTTACTTGCTCATTGCTTGAATGGATTGTTGTTTATTTCATGCTTGAGGTAATGGGGTCAGGTGTTCATGCTTGTGTGTGTGTGTGTGTGTGTGTGTGTCTGCTGTGAATTTTCTGGGTGGAACTCCTGTTGTACCCCCAGGCAGACACATGCTTCTCTACTCTCATTGGTCAATTACAGCCAGTGTGTTTGGCTGTGCCTCTGTGTCATTGTTTCCTGGGTAACAGTTTCCCTCCAACTCTGAGGAGCTGCAGGTTGGGATTTAAACTCAACTGTATGTTATGGCCTTTTGATATTTTATTAAAAAATATTTTAGTAAAAAATCAACTAAATGGCCACAAAAATCCACCCAAGAGTGTAAAGCACTGCTGGAGATGGGTTAGTTTTATTACAGGAGGCTTTTTAATGCAATTTAAAAGGAATTTGACAAGCCAATGGATACAGGATAGAGTATGTATTTAATTTCCCCAGATTAGACATGGTCAAACATTTGGCATTTACAAAGAGCAACAGTAACAACCCAGCACATGAGCTTTGGAATAGGGTTGCTATTACTGAGGGAGTTCTGTGTTCAGTCAGTAATAGAGGGTCATTCACAAGTTAATTATCACTGTCAGATATATAAAATAGGTTACTCCTGGACAAAAGCACAGTTTATAATAATGATACATCGAAATAAACACATTCATCAAAATATTTTTTGTTTAACTGGGGTTATAAAGACTCAACCGGGGTCCATTTTTGTTTACTGTTTTATTTCTTTTTAAAAACTCATTCTTCTTTTCAAACAGTGCTCTTCAAATTCTCTAAATTACATCCTAATAGATAAAACCTGATAGATTGAAGTGACTCGTCAGACTGGCCCAAACTTTCCATTCCAACAGCTTAGTAACAATGTATTAGGCACCTTTAAGGCCCAAATATCAAATAGGACTAGCATGCATTCTTTATGTCTGTTGAATAAAAAACTATAACTTCAGGTTCATTTTTACCTCTTTCATATACCACACTCTAAAAAATGACTTTGGGGTGTTGTAAATAATCTATAGTTAAATGTGTATGTTATACATAAAATTACAAC